>OX465049.1:4408102-4468102 GCA_949841015.1 Aplysina aerophoba
ATATGTACTGAGGTCATCTTTGGTGAAATGCACAGTGTACCTGTGAAATAGGATCATATGTACTGCGATCATCTTTAGTGAAATTCAATAGCCACTTGAAGGCTAATACTAGCGCCAGACGTTGTGTGATTGAACCAGTCTCGTCTGCTGATGATGGTAGCTGTACGGCTGCTGAAAGGTCCGGTTTTGTACCACCCCCTAGTTGGCTAGTGAATGTGAACACTACACTACAAACATGACGAGACTGCAGCTGTTGTACCAGGACAGTACTGAAAAGTCCATATGTATATATAGAGGTGGTTTGTATGTGTATGTAGGTTAAGTAATGTGTAATATTTGGTGTATGGGCTGACAGTATCATCTTGTCTTGTAGGATAGCTGGACGGGTGTACTTACTGCTGCTCGCTACGGCCATCGTGACATTTTACGAGACCTCGTGAATGACTTTGGATGTGACAAGGATGCAGTCAGAGAGGTGTGCTAATTTCTAGAGCTTGACGTGTGCGATTCCAATTGTGAGAGGGAGCTGGGCTCACCTAGGGAAGTGTTTGTACCCGGTGCTCCATTGACTGATTCATCTTTTGTTGACAATTCAGACTTTTGTATTGTGCTGCGTTTAGGAAGAGTGTATTGGTGTGGCTGCAATTTCCGTGCGTTGTGTGTGTATGTTAGCGGCAGTCACATTGTGTCCAACACTGTGATGTACACACTGTAGAATGGCTCAAACACACTGATCCTGGCTTGCTGTGGAAATCACCATGAAATGGTTCGGATGCTTGTGGAGGAGTTTCACGCCGACGTGACATCCAGGAGCTTTGTGAGTCAGCCAGTTCCCTACTTTACAGTAAGATGCATGTACTGTGTGTAGGGTTTGGTCAACTACTCCCTTATGTTCGTGACCATGACAGCTCTACCGTTATCGTCCCACTCCTTAGACTGGCTACACGGCCTTCCATTTTGCCGCTGACAATGACGGCTACGAGTGTATGAAACTACTAGTGAACAAATACCACTGTGATCCAGATGAAAAAGACTTTGTGAGTGACACCAGTTTGTGTGTTGTGTCATCGGTTAGAGGAAGAGCACTCCAACGAAGCTTTCCACAAAGGACATCTATGTACAGTAATACTAGCAGCTTAATCTGCATGAGCTGCAATCCAGGTTAGAACTGATGCACTGGTCTAAGTATGTAGCTAGGAGTCTGACTTAACTATACCAATCCCAATCAGTGTGCACACCGCGTGTAGTGTGTTACATATGTATGTATGGTAGACCTTTCCTTGAGCAATACGCATTACGTACTTTTACTGTTTTGTTGGGATCGATACGCTACATACATATATACATACATACATACATACATACATACATATGTACGTACATACACTTCTGTATATATGTACGTATGTACTAAATTTCCACTTGTGTTCCGAAATTTTATGTTCGCTCTGGTTATTCATCTTACCAATTTGATGGATGCATCTCTTGTGCTCTGCATTCCAGGAAGGACAGACTGCCCTCCACATTCAGGCTATCAGAGGTCAAACGTCCATGATGAAATTCCTGATTGAACAGTTCAACCCTGACCTAGATGCATTTACCGAGGTAGGAGGTGTGTAATGCGACAACCATGTGACCATCATGTGACCATCATGTGACCATCATGTGACTGTATGTGACCATCATGTGACTGTATGTGACCATTGTGTGACTGCATTAACCTGGTAGAAGCCATAGCTATGTATGTACGTCAAGCATGAACAACGAGGTGTTTCTGAGCAGAATGTGTAGCATACTGACATAGGTTGAAATGCAATGCAGAATGTTTAGAGCCAGAGGTCTTTCTCAACTACTACGTAAATACAATCTTGTATTTTGTAGTTGACAAAGACCACCAGATTGAAGCGTCCTGCTGTTTATTTGCATTGCATTTCAACCCATGCTACGTTCTGCTCACATGCCGTTAGTGTTCATGTGGCTGCAGCTTGTTCTACTGAGGGAGTAGCTTCAGCTTGCTCTACTGGGGGAGTAGCTTCAGCTTGCTCTACTGAGGGAGTAGCTTCAGCTTGCTCTACTGAGGAGTAGCTTCAGCTTGCTCTACTGAGGGAGTAGCTTCAGCTTGTTCTACTGGGGGAGTAGCTTCAGCTTGCTCTACTGGGGGAGTAGCTTCAGCTTGCTCTACTGGGGAGTAGCTTCAGCTTGCTCTACTGCATGAAGGAGTAGCTTCAGCTTGCTCTACTGAGGGAGTAGCTTCAGCTTGCTCTACTGGGGGAGTAGCTTCAGCTTGCTCTACTTCAGCTTGCTCTACTGAGGAGTAGCTTCAGCTTGCTCTACTGGGGAGTAGCTTCAGCTTGCTCTACTGGGGGAGTAACTTCAGCTTGCTCTACTGGGGGAGTAGCTTCAGCTTGCTCTACTGGGGGAGTAGCTTCAACTTGCTCTACTTCAGCTTGCTCTACTGAGGAGTAGCTTCAACTTGCTCTACTGAGGGAGTAGCTTCAGCTTGCTCTACTGAGGGAGTAGCTTCAGCTTGCTCTACTGGGGGAGTAGCTTCAGCTTGCTCTACTGAGGAGTAGCTTCAGCTTGCTCTACTGAGGAGTAGCTTCAACTTGCTCTACTGAGGAGTAGCTTCAGCTTGCTCTACTGAGGAGTAGCTTCAGCTTGCTCTACTGAGGAGTAGCTTCAGCTTGCTCTACTGAGGAGTAGCTTCAGCTTGCTCTACTGGGGAGTAGCTTCAGCTTGCTCTACTGGGGAGTAGCTTCAACTTGCTCTACTGAGGGAGTAGCTTCAGCTTGCTCTACTGAGGAGTAGCTTCAACTTGCTCTACTGGGGGAGTAGCTTCAGCTTGCTCTACTGAGGGAGTAGCTTCAGCTTGCTCTACTGAGGGAGTAGCTTCAGCTTGCTCTACTGAGGGAGTAGCTTCAGCTTGCTCTACTGAGGAGTAGCTTCAGCTTGCTCTACTGAGGGAGTAGCTTCAGCTTGCTCTACTGAGGGAGTAGCTTCAGCTTGCTCTACTGAGGGAGTAGCTTCAGCTTGCTCTACTGAGGGAGTAGCTTCAGCTTGCTCTACTGAGGGAGTAGCTTCAGCTTGCTCTACTGGGGGTGTAGCTTCAGCTTGCTCTACTGAGGGAGTAGCTTCAGCTTGCTCTACTGAGGGAGTAGCTTCAGCTGCAAAACAGAACTGCTGTACATATTCAGTACCTGATGGATGAATTAGCTAGTGCATGTGATGTTCCCTCCCCGTGCACAGGAAGGGAAGTCTCCCCTCCACTGCGCAGCGGCAGCAGGGCACTGCGAGGCCATACGGATCCTGGTCAAGGACTACCATGTCAGTGTGACCGCTTACTCCCTTGTGAGTTCCACCCCTTTGTCACGTACTTGCTGTGTAGTGTTGTACGTACATGTGCACATGAATGAAATCATTATTATAGTGCAACATGCACACTATAACTGTATGCTGCTTATATGTAGTACAACACACTATACAGTATTGTACACTGTTTATGTACAGGAAAGCAATATAGTGCAACACAATGTATACGTACGTACTTGTACACTGTTTGTGCACACAGGAACAATATAATTACAGTACACACTACATATACAGTATACAGTATTGGACACTGATTAAGTACAGAAATGCAATATAGTGCAACACACTACACAGAGTAGCATGGTATGTATAATGTCTCAATGCCTGTTGGCCTGTGTACGTAGTCCTTCCAGTGTTATACATGGCAGGCTAAGTGTGCACCCGTTGGTACACGCATGACACGGAGTGCTAAAGTCAGAAATGGTTTGGTACATACATACCTTTACAGAGCTGATATGTTGGCCCATAAGTACCCAAACCTGATGCATAACATCATCTTGTGTAATTTTAACTTGTTTCAACACTTCCCTTCTTGTTTTGTAAGTATATGTGCGTAGTTATATGTACGTATATGTATATGTATATGTATAATTATGTATATGTATATGTATATGTATATGTATATGTATATGTATATGTATATGTATATGTATATGTATAATTATGTATATGTATATGTATATGTATATGTATATGTATATGTATATGTATATGTACGTATATGTTATGTATATGTATATGTAGTTATATGTTCTACTGCTGTAGTTTGATTACTCTCTTGTGCACACTCACCTTCCTGTGCAGAGAGGCCTGGTGCCTATCCACTATGCAGCAAACGAAGGAAGACTGGAAGCAGTGAGGACTTTGGTGAATGAGTGCCACTGTGATCCAGAGATTAGGGATGTGGTAAGTTGCAAGATGTACGTAGCTACATATTTCCATGCATATGTACGTACACACATGTACTATGACTGGGGGGAGGTGGACAATGGCATTTGTTAACTCGTCATAGTACATTACAGTGGGACAACATTGGACAGGTGGCTACCTTACACAGTGACCACTATAGGCAGGTCCCAATACCGTAGAAGGCACTGGCTTTACACATCTATCTATCCCAGGGCTTCAGTATGGCAGCAGCTGTGGCTGCTTGGTGGGATAGGTATGTACTTCTGTATGTGCCACACTTAACTATGTATTAATGCAACTTTGCCTGTAACAGAATGGCCTGTGCACCCTGCTCTTTGCTGCGTCTCGTGGTCACAATGAAATTGTGAGAGCACTTTTGTTTGAGTTCCATGTCAACCCAGACGTCCCTGACAATGTGAGTCCGTGTACAGCTCATAGCGGCTGTTCTTGTGTACTGCTTCGTTTGTTTTGCCGGCTGATAGTCTTATTTATGCAATGTAGGGGGTTGAGGAGGTGTATGGTTTAATGTGATGTGTAACGATATGTGTGAATACACAATGTTCCAGGCTGATCTATGTGGTTCTGAGCCCTGCTTCATTTCCGTGTTACGCATGTACATACGTATATGCGTACATCTGCATGGATCCTTGTTCTGGATTTGTCCTCTCTCGGCTCACTGTGTTGCTCAGCTGGGGCGCACTTCGCTGATGGCTGCAGCGCAGGAGGACAGGTTAGAGGCTATTAAGATACTGGTTCTGGAGGGACACTGCAGCAAGGATGTACAGGACCAGGTGTGCATACGATTACTGTACACAAATCACGCTTCAGGATAATTCTGCCTTGTGCATCATGTATGTGTGTGTACATGTATGCGTTGTGTATGTACGTATGTGTGTGTACATGTATGCGTTGTGTATGTACGTATGTGTGTGTACATGTATGCGTTGTGTATGTACGTATGTGTGTGTGTATGTATGTGTTGTGTATGTACATATGTGTGTGTACATGTATGCGTTGTGTATGTACGTATGTGTGTGTACATGTATGCGTTGTGTATGTACGTATGTGTGTGTGTACATGTATGCGTTGTGTATGTACGTATGTGTGTATGTATGTATGTGTTATGTATGTACGTATGTGTGTGTGTATGTATGCGTTGTGTATGTACATATGTGTGTGTACATGTATGCGTTGTGTATGTACGTATGTGTGTGTACATGTATGCGTTGTGTATGTACATATGTGTGTGTACATGTATGCGTTGTGTATGTACGTATGTGTGTGTGTATGTACTCTACATCTGCTTGTTAGAATGGAGTTAGTGCTGCTCATTATGCTGTGAAGGGTGGAAGGACAGACACTATGGCGGTCCTGTTCGAGGAGTGCAAGTGCGACACCAACCTCAAGGACGCAGTAAGTGGAAGAACATTACTGCCATCAGCTGGAGCGACTCGTCACAGTGCTTGGGCATGATGGTGACAAGGACATGTTCTGTGTGCATACTGTGTGTATCTGTCTATACACTGTATACTGAGTATTAGGCTGATGTTACATGTGTACATACGGGTATGTACGTATATACATGTGTGTGCATAACATTGTACTTATGGATGTGTGTGCATAACATTGTACATACGTATATGCATGTGTGTGCATAACATTGTACATATGCATGTGTGTGCATAACATTGTACATATGCATGTGTGTGCATAACATTGTACATAATAATGCATGTGTGTATATATAATATATACTTTGTACATATACCGTATGGCCGGAAATTTTGGCGGGGAATTTATTTTGGCGGATTGGCGGTTTTGAGAGCAATCCGCCAATATTTCATCCGCCAAATAACTTCAAAGTGTGATGTCATCATTATTGCGAAATCATAGCTCTAAATAGTCGGCATGGAGTTCACCATTAAAAGCTGCGTACGCTTCTCCAAAAAGTTTTGTACAACGAAGGTGGGAGAAGAGTTGGATTGTCTATCAAAGCGAGGAAGGCGATCCAAACGACGTGTACACAGTCGCTGTAAAGACCGACGCGACGAAAACAGTCAGGATTAAGCGTAACAATGATTTGTGTACTTTTCAGTTGCATTTCATCATCGATTTCGTCCTAACTGAGCGGAAACTAGCTCACGGCCAGGTTAAATTCCCAGCGCGTTTGAGCAGCCATTTTGTTATGAATATCATTATGGCTAAGAGACTGGCTCAACCGCCAAAGTAAATTCCGCCAAATGACATATTTTCAGCATGTGTGCATGCATATGCTTTCCACTACAGAATGGTTTCACTGTCCTCCACACAAGTGTCGCCTATGGGCACATGGACCTTACCCGCTACCTGTTAGCTCAGCAACACATGAACGTCAATCAACAAGACATTGTGAGACTCTTGCACCGCATTTCCATATAAGGAAGTCATGTGATTGAAGTCTGGTAGACTCCCACCCACCCAAGGGATGTCATGTGCCATGTAACCTATCACATCACCTGACTGCCTCAGTTTTCACTTTCCTTTAATAATATACAGTAATCATCCATTGTAATCACACTGTTACATTGTACATACATAATATGTCCGTGATTGTCAACCACGTGTCAACCTCATGAATGTGCGTACCCGTGTGTGTGTCACCCACATCTGACTGTGTATGCCCCATAGGTCGGTGACACTCCACTGCACAAGGCAGCCGCACTTGGACACTTGGAGCTGGTGAAGATGCTGCTCGAATTTAACAGTGACGTCTCACTTTGCAATGCGGTAAGGCGGGAGGGACACCATCCGACTGATCACACTGGTGTTGTCTCTTGTAGCACATGTACTGCCATGGACCAGAATGTTGTCTACTCTGTGTCTCACATGTTGGCAACCAGAGCGGTGAAAGTATCCTGATGTTCCAAATGGTCTTGCAGTAGCCATGACACACACAATATACTGATCACTGTTAGTTTGCACCCTTCCGGTGCATTTCATGCTATATACTGCTCTGTCACTGCTCTGTCACTGCTCTGTCACTGCTGGTGTAGTACAAGCTGCAATATAATTACTTTGTATCTTTCTCTCTGCCCTACAATTCACACACACACCACACACACACGCCCACACACACACACACGCCCACACACACACACACACCACACACACACACACACACACACACACACACACACACACACACACACACACACACACACACACACACACACACACACACACACACACACACAGTGTGGTATGACTGCCCTTGATGTAGCTCTCCAGAGCGGCAATGACGAGGTGGTGATGACTCTGTTGGATAACGCAAACCTCTAGCTATGGTTTGTGTGCAACCTGACCATATGGAGGACCAATATTTGTACAAGCACGTATACATCAATCATGCATGTATATATCTATATATAATATTGCATGAATATGCATGAATAATTCATAATTGGGCACAAATAATCATGAGAATTATATACCATTTATAGGTGCATGCAAGCGACAAATGTATCACAGCAGAATACACATAATTACATAATTATATTATGTTCATACTGCATGCAACTTGTATAATCATGCTAGTTTGCATGAATGTGTAACTATAAAATATGTATATTACTACAAAGAATAAAGTGTACATGTATGTATGTACCTCAGAAACTTTACTGTAGACTGACAGACATATAGCTTACCAATTAACCAGCATATATAGCTATATAATTATGCTATAGTGCATGCAGCTGTTTGTTGAGCACCCACGTAAATACGTAGCTAGCTAGCTAGTGTCTTGATCTGTTCATGCGTGATCAGGCATCCTCAAGAACAAAGGTAACGCCCTCACAGCCTTCCCTAAAAGCCTTGTCATACTTCGCCTTGAAGGCTTCGTCTGTGTGTGGAGGGGAAAACACAATATCAAGGATGCGTGTGTATGGGTGCAGTATTGCACGCTACAACACACAGTAAAGGGTAGTACTGTTTGTATACATTACCACAAACCATTGATGCAGTCCAAATGATGAATATAATTAAAATCAGTGAAATTAATTGCAATAAGACAGTGATGATCAAGCACAAAAGATGAAATTCAGTTTAAACAAAATTTCGCATTGATGTCTTAGGGTAGGTTTGATTGTAGAAAGGCTTATTGAAAACGTAGACACGTTTGGGGTGTTAGTTCAATTCTCCCGTGTTTTGTAGACATGCACCTGAAACTTCATTGCACTGCAACACTATCAGATGCCATTAAAATGTGTTACATGTAGAAGAAATTAAACAACCAGTACTCACATAGATCTTCAAAGGAGGACAAGTCGGCACTTGGATCCAAGGCTTTCAGGGCAGTGTCAACTTCATCCAGTTTGCCTTGAAGCTCGGCCAGCCTTGCTTTGAATTGCCCCACTTCTTCATCAGCTTTTTTCTTTTCCTTTGTGTATGTCTCAATTTGGCGATTAATATCGGCTATCTTGGCTTTGAAACTCTTGCTTCGTGCTTTCTCAAGTTCGTCCTTCAGTTTATTGAGCTGGAAGGGAATCACACACACATGAGAATTGTCCCAATCAACCAATCAATTATGCACTCAACCACTGCTGTAGGTATGGCACCTATCCCAATAGTGTTTTAAGCTATGGCTACTGTACAATTTGGGGCACTCACAATGGGTTCCGTACGCACTTCAAAATGCTAAAAATTGCTTAGATGTTTTCACACATTGGCGGATTGTCACATGGAAGAATGGTGAGCAATGTCTGGCGTACACTTGCTCTTTGACAGTTCCATTGGCCACTCTTTGACCTTACAATGCTAGCAATGTTTCCATTGTGTTACGGTATATGAACATCCACCACCACCCGTACTACATGATTTCTGATGTACGTATAGCAACACGTGGTGTGATGTACACTACGTCAGTGAAGCTCCTTGAGACCTCAAAGGTGTGGACTTGCCGATTACACTGAACATGCAATGGGTGTTACAGCAGGTAGGAGTTTCAGAAGGGCAGAATACAGACAGACAGAGCACACCACTCAGTGAAGTGTGATAGCGCTGGATTAAGTATGTCCAGGAGCTACCTCGGACTCGCTCTCTCTTCTGATCTCGTTCTGATTGTCCATGTGCTGCTGACGGACAGTCATCTCCACCAGCACGGCTCTCCTCTGCTGCCTCAGAGTGGCTAGGTTCCAGCTGCAGGACATCACACAAGTCATACACACACACGCATGCATGCACGCACGTACACTCACACACATTAATCCACCTCCCTCCCTTCTCCTTTCCTCCTTTCTTACTGTGCCTCACACAGTACTTAGAGAACAGCAGCAAGGATTTAGCAAAGAAGTATACGTACGTAGCATGGCTGACATGAGAATGACTCTAGTTGGTATCTACATTTGTGTATGTGTGTGCGCGCGCGTGTGTGTGTGTGTGTATGTGTGTGTGTGTGTGTGTGTGTGTGTGTGTGTGTGTGTGTGTGTGTGGTGTGTGCAGTGAAGGTACTGTGGCAACATTAGGGGCAGCGTACTACTGTATATCTCAAAGGTGGATCACACTCCCTCTCATGTGCGTATGTATGCACACAACACATGCATATGATATTGGGTACACTCTCCAGTGCCAGAGAAGAAGCTAACTTTACACTCGCACTCTAACCCACACGCAACAAACCTCACAGTGTCTTCGTCCAGTTTAGCTTTCTCTCCTTCAGCTCTTTCCAAAATAGCCTTAGCAACACCTGGACACCAAACAACAATCCTTCTACACATACGTAGCTAGGTGTGTACATAGACTAAGTGTGTGCAAGTGCACGCACACACGCATACACACACACACTCACAGATACACACACACACACACACTCACACATGTATACACACACACAGATACACAGATACACACACACACACACACTCACAGATACACACACACAGACACACACTCACAGATACACACACACACACATACACACACACACATGCACACACACACACATGCACACACACACACACACACACACACACACACACACACACACACACACACACACACACACATGCACACACACACACGCACACACACACACACACACACACACACACACACACACACACACACACACACACACACACACACACACATGCACACACACACACATGCACACACACACACACACATACACACACACACACACACACACACACACACACACACGCGCGCGTGCGCGCGCACACACACACATCCACAGATGCTGACTGCAAACATAGACAATATCAGAAAAGCATAAGCCCTGATTGGAGCTCCTACGTACATACCTCCCATGTCCTTACATACCTCCCATGTCCTTACATACCTCCCATGTCCGTACATACCTCCCATGTCCTTACATACCTCCCATGTCCTTACATACCTCCCATGTCCGTACATACCTCCCATGTCCTTACATACCTCCCATGTCCTTACATACCTCCCATGTCCGTACATACCTCCCATGTCCTTACATACCTCCCATGTCCTTACATACCTCCCATGTCCTTACATACCTCCCATGTCTTTAATGATGGTGAGAGAGGTCTCAGTCTTTGCCAAGAGCTGGTTAATAGAATCTTCCGTACGGCGCACCGACTCCTCAGACTTCTTGGCTTCCTGAGGATGGGAAGAAACACCCATGGGGGGAGGGGGGATACAGGGGAAGAGCGGCTAAGGGGTGAGTAACTGAGTTGAATGAGCTACATTGACAGAGAGGCAACTAGAAGATTGAAGGCATTGAAGGGTGGAACAGTTTAGGAGATGGACATGTATGAATGTAGGATTTGTATTAGGGGGAATGTGCTGGGGGTCTGGGGACCGAGGCATTGCAAATGGAAGATTGGGCAGAGAACTGTGTATACAATATGGCAAAGAAATTGGAAAATGGCAGTCAAGCAAACCAGAATTAGCAACCTCCAGACATTTACAGTAACTGATCCTTTTAATTGTTATATAAAAATGGCTTTACTCAGTATCCAACAAAGGGGGGATGCTGGCAGTGAGCGTGGCTCAGAAACTAAAGGACACTTATGGGGTGCTCATCATGACGACATACACACTACAAGACAGAGAGCACTGTAGTGTATCTGCTTCTACTTATTGGTTTCAACTAACTCACCTTCTCAGCAGATTCCTGCTCTGATGCGAGACGCTTCTGTTCAGCTTGCAAGCTTTCCTCCTCCCGCTGCAACTTCGACAGTTCTCTCCGAAGTTCCTCTTGTTTGGCTTTGTTTACAGCCAGTTCTTGTTCCAGATCAGCAACCTTACCAGTCCGCACAGCCTCCTTCCTCCTCACGTCTTCCCACAAGTTTCTAACACCATCATCTATGAGAACAGAATGATGCCATGCTTCAAGTGAGCCAAGTTGTGTTGTAGCGAACAACCATTATACACAGTAGGCAGGGGCCCTGCCAAAACAGGCAATTGCAAACACAAGTGGCCAATGTGGCTATGCATGTGGATGTACAAGCAGCACGCCATTTGTGTCAGCATTTCCTCTGCAGCCATAAACCATTGCTGCATGGTCCCACTTACTGATCTTCTTCACATCCTTCTCACAGTAGGTCTTGATCACCTCCAGCTCTGTTTGCTCACTGGTAACAATCTCGTCCATCTCCTGCTTAGACTCTGCGCTAGAGCTGGCCTTGGGGGAGCCTCGGGTCTTCCAATCGTCAAAACGCTTTCTGTCCTGTTCAGCCACCTCTATCGCTCTCTCTATCAGTCATGAGACAATAGATACCATTGCAATAGAAACGCAGGAAAAATTTTTAGCCCATTTCTAGCTTGTAAATGAGAAGGGTGAATTCTGATCACTTCCGGGATTTGATGACCTCCACTATGCATGGTGGGTTAATGGAAAATGACTGTGGGCTACTCGATTTCAAGTGTGTGTACATAGCAGGCATAGAAAGTGGAAGCTCGGTGTCCAGTTATGTGGCCTTATTCACTATGTCGGGTATTTCTTCTGGGCAAAGATCTGAACTCAGGAAGTAATTACAATGTTTTTCGGTAATACATATCATATGTCTATTGGTAAATGCACACTCACTCAGTGTTTCCAAGCAGTCCGAGAGCTGGTGATCGTCCTGAGTGTCTTCTCCATCATCTGATCTTCTCTGATCAATCATCTTTTTAAACTGAGCATCAAACTCCTTCAATCTCTGCAAGTATGAATCACTCAGAGCAAATGAACTCTTCAATGTGTCACACACAAACACAAAGGGGTCACGCGAGATCTTCAGCAGCTCTGTGGCCTGATACAAACTGGTATTCTTCTTCTCCGCCATTGTCTTCACTTTAGTGACAGTGGTTTCCAGTCCTTTGGACCACTCTGAAGGAAATGATACAATGCAGCCACATCTTCACCAATTCCAATCCTCAGATGGTCACCAGCTAGCCATTAAAAGCCAATCATTATGCAGTTGCTAGGCTAAGCCCCCCCAAGTACGTTAACAGACACGCAGCTCACATGTGCATGCAATAAAAGGCCGCGGTGAAGCTCAAGGTACGTATGCATACACATGCTGGCAGCCCGTCAGGTTACTATACTCTTCTTGTACACATATTAGTCTTGCGTGCCAGAGGTTCTGTGGTTTATTAGGGCAATTGTGCAATAATACGTAAGCTCATAGAGAATAGGCTCTGTCACCCAAGACTATTCACAAATCCTTCAGTTGCAAACTTAGCTCACGACAGGACTAGTTTGCAACCACAACAATACTTGGTCATCAGTCAATTTCTGCACCTATTCTCAAAAATGCATAATTCCACATGAGTAGTAGGTGTGTGCACAAATGACCAATCAAATTCAATAGTGCTGCAACTTGACCTCACAATCATTGCCCTGTACTTTGACCACTGAGACTGCAGACAAAACTACACTTTTGTTTAACCTGTTATGCTAGTTCAGACTACACAAAGCATGCACTACCTCCATATGTTCCATACACATACAAACAACTATACCACAACACATCACTGCATACTACATAGCCACAGGCATACGAACGTGCAAGGCCGGCTCTTGCTTCAGACCCTTCACCCCCCTTTGGGTTGGCTTCAGCAGAGATGACTTTTAGAACTTTGTCCAGGTCCTCCTCTGTAAGTGAAATACAGGGGGAAGGCAGAGATTAAGTACAGTCATTCAAGAGCATGCTGATTAGGGGAGGAAACAATACTCTACCCAAAGCAATTCTTCTGTGTCAGTAGCTAAGTAACAAGAATTTGAAGAAAGAGAATACTATCTAGCAGGTGAAGAGAAAGCTAGTTGAGGGTGCCCAAGAGATGCGAACAGGCGCTCTGACCTCTACTACTCACCGAGGAAAGGTCGCCTCTTCATCTTCTCCATTCCTAACTCCCAGTCTTCCTTCGAGCCGTACGTGAGCATGGACAGGATCACTTCTGCCGGGCGCATCTTCTCTCCCTCAGCAGCAGCAGTGGCGGGCTACGGAGAACAAGGAGACAGAAATCGCAACTGTATGGAGTCTGTAGCTCACATGCTCGCTCGTGCGGTCGGACAGAAACTAACAGTGGCGTCACTGTACAGCAAGCAGTTGGCAGGTATAGTGAAGTGTATATCCAAGCTCACCGCATTCTCCTCTGCCATATTATCGGTTGCTAGTCTTTAAGAGGACGGCTTCTGACAAGAAAGCGAGGGGAGGTGAACCAACGTACGTAGGATCAGGGTACGTGCGTGGGCTTCCAGGAATTCCCTGGCAGAATCCCCCACCTACGTACTATTTTAGTCCGCATACGTCATACTTGCGCCATTACACATAAATTATACATGAACAGAAAATTGAATATGGTCTTTTGTCTATTCAAGCACTCTGCTGCAGGCGTACACAACAGCAAGAGAGTGGTTCTTGGCCACGCCCCTGCAGCTGAGCTTCCCAAACTCCTTCTCACTCAACTCCACGCTGCAGACTCTCTCTCCCATGCAGGCATCCTCCACTACACGCTGTGAAGTCCCAGCATGGCATGACCCCACTCTGTACGGGGAGGGACACTTTGCGCTTCCAACAGGATGGGGATTTCCATACGATGCAAACATGATCTTCCGTATAACTGTTCCATGAGGACACATCAGCTCAGCAGTGCTGTTGGCATGGTAACTGCATAACATGTGCTGCGGTTCAGTGGTTGCTGTGGTAAATTCATAACGCCCAGACTGCAGACCGATGACGACAGAGTCGCTCCTCCTATCCCAGCCCTCAAACACCACGCCGTATGCTTCACCCACCACGCGACCATCTTGCCACACCAACCTCCCACTGTCAAACACGGACACAGAGTTGCCTCCGTGACAGGGAAGGTGGAGCTTGGCAGACCCTCCCACTGGGATGCTGGCATTCACATCAACACTGTGGAAGGATGCGGTCCTGCTGCACTGCACCTCTGCATGCAGCCATCTTGTGGGAAGGTGAGCACACTCACTGCCCCAGAATGTCTGCTCCACGGGAACAGTGCAGGCACTCCTGCCCACGCAGAGGTCCCTGAGCATCTTCTCACTCTCCTTCACGTGACACTGGCCCTCTCTAAAGTGGCCACACACACCTTCAGGGTTACCGAACGAGGCAAACACCACCTCTTCGATCACGCTGCCCTCTCTAGGACAGGAGATGGTGTAGGATGCACCAAGACCCAGCAACACGTTGCCCTGTGGAGGTTTCTCAGCCACTTTGAAGCAGGCACGGTTGGGGTACTGTCTCCAGCTGAACTCCAGCCTGTGGGGGACGTCGAAGCTGGTGGAAGCATGAAGGAGGTCTGGGACCCTGGCTGGCCACAGTTCCACACTCTTCCACATGGAGATGCCTCGAATAGGGACAAGTCCGACCAGTTCAGTTCTCAGCCAACCGCTAACACTAGAGAACATGTGGTGATTGCGGGAATCCATGGAAGCACTCCCGTTGAACGAGTTCCATAGTTCCCATATGGAGGTGGCTGGCTCGTAGGTGTTCAGTAGCATGTAGCCCCAGCTGGGGTAGTCCTTCCTCTCCGCCATCTGCAGGGCCAGGGAGTGGTAGCCGAGGGCCGACAGAGCTGGCAGGACAAACTTGGCACCAATGATGCCACTGGTCACATGCACCCCATCCGACTGGACCCGGTTGGCAAAACCCTTGACCACCACTGGCTGCACACTGGAGGGAACTATTCCCAGGTAGAGGGGGAGGGCGTACGATACCTGGCTACCATCAGCGTACTTGTCCCCCTTGAGGAAGGCCTGGTTGAACTTTTCTGCCAGTTCTTTGAAGAGTTTGCTGTAGAAAATCCATTCTGATGTCATAAAATTTGCTAAAGCCAGTTCACCAGTTTGGTTAATACTCAGCAGCAAAGAGAAGGCAGACGTGAAGCTTAGGCTAACCTTATTCACTGGTGGTGGAGGACACCAATCACCATAGTAACCAAAATAGTCTGCAAATCCATCCTTCGGGATCATACGCACCAAGTTGTCAATGTACCTGAACATGTCACTAAAATACGTTTCTGCTGTTAATGTGTCATTGTAGTACTTCCACATGGACCACACAATCTGAGGAAAGGCAGCACTCCACGATGGATCAGCTGGTCTTGACCCAAATCTCACAAAGGGCACAACATCAGGGATACTTCCATCACTGTCAATTTCATCACTAATCAGTCTAAGGTAGTTCTGGTGGAAGGCGTGAGTGTCAAAGTTCATGGCCATGCTGTCAGAGCTGAGGCCCGCATCTCCCATCCACCCCAGCCGCTCGTCCCGCTGGGGACAGTCGGTGGGGACACTCATCAGGTTGGACTGCTGCCCGCTCACCACTGCAGACTGGATGGCATTGAGCAGTGGACTGGAGCTGTTGAAGTGTCCGTTCAACGCCAGATCAGTGTTGATGCGTACACGAGTAATGTCACCAGGTTGGAGGGAGGTGGGGTAGCCCTTCACCTCCACGTAGCGAAAACCGTGGTAAGTGAAACTTGGTTTGTAGAGCTCGTCAGTAGTGGAGCCAGCAATGTAGATGTCAGTTGCTTTGGCTTCACGTATACTGCCGTAGTAGAGTGAACCATTCTCTGGTCCATAGGGTGGGTGCAGGGTCACCTCAGCGTGATGCATACTGACAACAGTGCCCTTTTTAAGACCCTTCACACGCAACACACACACACCAGCAGCATTGGTCCCAAAATCAACAATCTGGCTTTCTCCAAGGGCATATATCTTCACAGGTTCTTCTTTGTACCCCAGTGTCATCTCTGGTATCTCTGTGATATCGCTTGGCCCCTCTGGTCCTTTGGCCAAACTGGCCTTAGCCCACCCTGGAGGAGACAGGCAAACCTCAGCTTACAACATAGTGGAGCTCACACCTAAAGCATAAGTACTGTATATTATGTGTAAAACATACACTGAATGCAAGCACACCAGCATATACGCTTGCATTGGCACAACAGCAAATAATTACATACGTACCAGTATGCTACAAGTCGCTTTTGCGTGCCTCGTACCTGTTGGTTTGTATTCAAGGGAGCTCCAGTCGGGAATTTCCATGGATGCATTGTATGTCTCCCCGTCAAAGATTGTGTCACTGACAATCGGTGAAGGATGGACTAACCACGAATCATCTGTTCCAAAAGACGTCAAGTTGAAGTTGGGCAGAGCTACCTGCACGAATGCCCGCAACACACGCTCATCTTCGTCCTGGCCCAAGTGGTCCTTGTTTGGGTAGTCTTTCTTGTTACGCCACCCAAGACCAAGCATAACACCGATGACAACTTTTCTCTGTCCTTTCACGATGCTATCTACTTCATAAACATCCATTGGTGTGCGGCGGTCGTACTGTGTCCATGCGGGGCGCAAAGCAGCAGTCATGCTAGAGGTTGTAGTGTTGAGCTCTATCCCATTCACAAAGAGACGGTAAAACCCAAGACCGTTGATGCCAATGCTGCCTAAGATTATCTCTTCATTCGTATCGAACTCCTTGCGGAAGAGAGGGGCTCCAGTCACACCCTTGGCGGTAATCCAGAACGCATTGGGAGATTCTCCATTCATGAGTGAAGTGAAGAAGCAGCCCGGATCGCTGATCGGTGCTGCCTTCCCGTCCTGATCCCACCACTGCACAGTGAAGTAGTGCCGACGGAGGCTGCGCAGTGCTGCACCGCTGTGTCGCACGAACGAGTTGTCGCTCTTCACTTGTCCGCTGTCCCACCACATCCTCAACGCAGTCTTTCCGACTTCAGCGGTGTACACGACCACCCTGTACGCGGTCTGCCTTGCACCTCTGCCGCTGTGCTCCACCGACCAGGACAGGAGGGGATGGGGCGAATCGGTAGCGAAACGACAAGCTGAAAGTACTCTTGTCCATTCTGATTCAGAAGGGAACATCGACCCCACAAGGTTATGTTCGCATCTCAAGTTCTTCGCCTGTAACGGTACCTTAGTACAGCCTACATCTGTGACCATACAAGCAGCAAGAAGAAGGAAGCTAATAAAAGTCGCGATCAACATGTCGATTAATATTCGCTCGCGTTTTAAACTCGTTTTTAGCTACGAAGGTCATCCTGAATGGATTGCTTACTCCGCAAGCTTTGTTTGCTGTCTGTGGTTGTGGCGTGCACAGTTTGCGCCCCTTTTCCCGCATACAACATTAAGTGCGAGAGGAATAACGTGCAGTTACAAACAGCATATGAGTGGAAAGAAGCAGTTTGTCGATTCACAACGGACACATCCCGCCCTCTCTTCTCCTGGTCGGTGGAGCACAGCAGCAGAGGTGCAGCGCAAACAGCGTACAGGGTGGTCGTGTACATCGAGGAACGGGGATCTACTGCGTTGAAGACGTTGTGGGACAGCGGACGGGTGAAGAGTGACTGCTCGTTCGTACGATACGGCGGACCTCCCCTTCGCAGTCTCCGTCGGCACTACTTCACTGTGCAGTGGTGGGATCAGGACGGGAAGGCAGCACCGATCAGCGATCCGGGCTGCTTCTTCACTTCCTCTCTTCACGGCGATTGGACATCAAACGACGCGGAGCCCGTGTGGATCACTGCAAAGAATTTAACAGGGGCACCCTACTTAAGAAAACAGGTTGTCCTTCCGTACGGTGTTGCAGAGGCCCACATCAGCATCATTGGCTTGGGGTACTACCGTCTCTTCATTAGTGGCAAGGAGCTCAATAGGAGTGGCGAGGCTGTGGTTGCCTTGCGGCCAGGTTGGACGGAGTATGACAAGCGCTTGCAGTATAATACCTTTGATGTTTCGTCTATTCTGTACGGTCAGAGCAACTTTGTTCTCGGTGTGATCCTTGGTCTTGGGTGGCGCAATCAGAAGGATTACCCTAATAAGGATCACTTGGGCCAAGGCGAAGACGAACGTGTCCTGCTCTTAAAGATGACAGTGAAGGACACATCGGGAGGGATGACAGCAGTGCTGTCTGACGAGTCATGGTTAGTCCACCCATCCCCTATTGTCACTGATACCATCTACAATGGCGAAATGTACAATGCTTCAATGGAGATTCCCAACTGGAGCACATCTGGATATAAGCCAACAGGTAAACCTGCATGTATTTGGCCTATACTATTACTTATCATATATTGTATCATAGGCCTATCATATCCTTCATAGCACGGAATACAGCAATGATTGGTGCACTCAGAGCCCATGTGGTCTGGTGTGCAGGGCAGCGCATCTCTTTCTGTTTCTGTAAACTGCCAAAGACCAGTCTGGTCACCCGATGCTTGCCTTCACATTAGTGTTGTTTTTGGATAGCTAACTAATGTATAAGTATATATCCATGCCACTTGATACATTGTTGTATTTTTGGATAACCTTCAACATGCACCATTGTTTCACCATTGTGCAGGATGGGCAAAGGCTGAGCTTGCAAAAGGACCCCAGGGCATTGGGCATGACTTTGAAATGCCAGAGATGACACAGGGGGACAAAGAGGAACCCGTGAAGATATATGCCCTTGGAGAAAGCCAGATTGTTGATTTTGGGACCAATGCTGCTGGTGTGTGTGTGTTGCGTGTGAAGGGTCTTAAACAGGGCACTGTTGTCAGTATGCATCACGCTGAGGTGACCCTGCACCCACCCTATGGACCAGAGAATGGTTCTCTTTACTATGACAATCTTAAATCTGCCAAAGCAACTGACATCTACATTGCTGGCTCCACTACTGACGAGTTCTACAAACCAAGTTTCACTTACCACGGTTTTCGCTACGTGGAGGTGAAGGGCTACCCCACCTCCCTTCAACCTGGTGACATTACTCGTGTACGCATCAACACTGATCTGGCGTTGAACGGGCACTTCAACAGCTCCAGTCCATTGCTCAATGCCATCCAGTCTGCAGTGGTGAGCGGGCAGCAGTCCAACCTGATGAGTGTCCCCACTGACTGTCCCCAGCGGGACGAGCGGCTGGGGTGGATGGGAGATGCGGGCCTCAGCTCTGACAGCATGGCCATGAACTTTGACACTCACGCCTTCCACCAGAACTTCCTCTACATGATTTTTGATGAACTAGATGGTAATTACACCCTCCCGGATGTGGTCCCCTATGTAAGAGGCGGCTCTCGCCCCGCTGATCCATCGTGGAGTGCTGCCTTTCCTCAGATTGTGTGGGCTCTTTGGAAGTACTACAATGACACACAGACGGCTGAAATATTTTTGCCATTGATTGAGCACTATCTCACCTTCATGGTCAGCAAGATACCTAGCAGCTTCTCGGGCTATTTTGGTTACTATGGTGATTGGTGTCCTCCCCCGCCTGTGACAAAAATTGAAATCAGCTTCACTTCAGCTTTTTCACTGCTCTTAAGCATTAACCAAACTGCTGAACTATGCCGTATAGTTGGAGCTTTGCCAGATTACAATAAATATGTTAAACTCTTCGATGAGCTGGCAGAAAAGTTCAACCAGGCCTTCCTCAAGGGGGACAAGTACGCTGATGGTAGCCAGGTGTCGTACGCCCTCCCCCTCTACCTGGGAATAGTCCCCTCCAGTCTGCAGCCAGTGGTGGTCAAGGGCTTTGCCAACCGGGTCCAGTCGGATAGGGTGCATGTGACCAGTGGCATCATTGGTGCCAAGTTTGTCCTGCCAGCTCTGTCGGCCCATGGCTACCACTCCCTGGCCCTGCAGATGGTGGAGCAGAAGGACTACCCCAGCTGGGGCTACATGCTACTGAACACCTACGAGCCAGCCACCTCCATATGGGAACTATGGAACTCGTTCAACGGGAGTGCTTCCATGGATTCCCGCAATCACCACATGTTCTCTAGTGTTAGCGGTTGGCTGAGAACTGAACTGGTCGGACTTGTCCCCATTCGAGGCGTCTCCATGTGGAAGAGTGTAGAACTGTGGCCAGCCAGGGTCCCAGACCTCCTTCATGCTTCCACCAGTTTCGACGTCCCCCACAGGCTGGAGTTCAGCTGGAAACAGTACCCCAACCGTGCCTGCTTCAAAGTGGCTGAGAAACCTCCACAGGGCAACGTGTTGCTGGGTTTAGGTGCATCCTACACCATCTCCTGTCCTAGCGAAGGCAGCGTGATCGAAGAGGTGGTGTTTGCCTCGTTCGGTAACCCTGAAGGTGTGTGTGGCCACTTTAGAGAGGGTCAGTGTCACGTGAAGGAGAGTGAGAAGATGCTCAGGGACCTCTGCGTGGGCAGGAGTGCCTGCACTGTTCCCGTGGAGCAGACATTCTGGGGCAGTGAGTGTGCTCACCTTCCCACAAGATGGCTGCATGCAGAGGTGCAGTGCAGCAGGACCGCATCCTTCCACAGTGTTGATGTGAATGCCAGCATCCCCGTGGGAGGGTCTGCCAAGCTCCACCTTCCCTGTCACGGAGGCAACTCTGTGTCCGTGTTTGACAGTGGGAGGTTGGTGTGGCGAGATGGTCGCATGGTGGGTGAAGCATACGGCGTGGTGTTTGAGGGCTGGGATAGGAGGAGCGACTCTGTAGTCATCGGTCTGCAGTCTGGGCGTTATGAATTTACCACAGCAACCACTGAACCGCAGCACATGTTATGCAGTTACCATGCCAACAGCATTGCTGAGCTGATGTGCCCTCATGGAACAGTTATACGGAAGATCATGTTTGCATCGTATGGAAATCCCCATCCTGTTGGAAGTGCAAAGTGTCCCTCCCTGTACAGAGTGGGGTCATGCCATGCTGGGACTTCACAGCGTGTAGTGGAGGATGCCTGCATGGGAGAGAGAGTCTGCAGCGTGGAGCTGAGTGAGAGGGAGTTTGGGAAGCTCAGCTGCAGGGGCGTGGCCAAGAACCACTCTCTTGCTGTTGTGTACACCTGCAGCAGAGTGCTTGAATAACTTGCATAGGTATTATAATAGCACTTTCTCATTTTCTGCTGTTATAGAACAAAGTGTGTGTGGCTTATATCGTCATGATCAATTGTACAAAATTAGTCCTACATTCAGCTACAGTCTGGTAAGCTAGACCATCCCCTATCATAGTGGCTCCTGGCATGGTCTATCTAGCCAGACTGTATCTGGGGAATTTCTGTGATGGAAGAAGTGAAACTGCCAAATAATCTTGTGACCCGGCCCACTGTCACAGTGGGGCTTTCACTTTAATTGCATCACATTACGGGTTTTATGTACGGCAGTTGGAGTTTCAATCTGCTAGACCTTAGCCAGAGTTTAGCCTACACGGTCGCACACGCGTGTAAACGTGCACGATTACAAACATCCGGTAAATTTTGGAAGGTCACTCACCTCCTGAGCATATAAAAGCGCGCCCGGCCGCGCTAAAAGGTCACTCATTCATTTGTTTACAAGCAGGTGTTGACTTTGAAAGAAGATGGGCAAAACGGGCTTTCGCGGCCACTACTACCTTTTGGCAGGAGGCGCCGGGGCAGTAGTAGGCTTCTCGTACAACGCGATGAGTAGAAACGCTTTGGTCGAGTACGCCAACAGCATTCTAAGTCGCTTCATCTCAGACGAAACAGCTCTTTCCATTCTCAAACGGATCACTCCATCTCTCTACGGATTCGGCCTAGCTGTGGTGCTACTTGGAATCTCTAGGAGAGTGCGCGCGCACCTGGTAAGAGCGCTTCTCTCTTACGATGGGTGGTTCTTGCGAGGCTCAAAGGTCAACCGGAAACTGTTGATGGTGAGTCCTCACTGAGCTGCCTCGCTCAAACCCAGTGGCGCCGCTTGCTTCATCTGCAACGATCTACACTTCTCCAGGCGTGGGGCCTATCTCTGAGGGTGCTACTGGGGCGAGAATCGCGCCCAATTGGTGGCTATCAAGACTTCCTACCAAAATATCCCCTCCCCTCTCTGGATCAAACGCTGGACAGGTAAATTGAGAGAACTTTACTGTTGGTTGTGGTTGTTTTATAATTTGTATGTATCCAACAGGTACGTGGAAAGCATGAAACCACTTCTTTCTGCGGAAGAATTTCGCAGTCTGTCGGAGGTATGTGTGTGTGTGGCAGAGGTGTGGCACGCTGTGACCTTTCATAGTGATTGATGACCTTATATGGCATTCATTCCTTTTAACTGTGAATCTGCTTATATATCTGGAAGTAACCGGTTTGGTGTGGTCCTGTATGTTATTTATCATCACAGTCTGTTGAAGATTTCCGCTTGAGGGATGGTCCAGTCCTGCACAGATATCTGTGGCTGAGGTGAGTATGGCACTCATTGCCCAACTCTGGCACACTTGAGATGTTGTTCATTTGCCATTACTTCCCGCAGTCACTTGAAGTCAAGGAACTGGGTAGCAGACCCGTGGCTCGAGTATGTGTACCTCCGCTACCGTGGATCGCTGCCAAGTGAGTACTGCTGGTGGGTTTGTCTCCAGGGGCATGCAGTCCCACCTTGACATGGGTGCCTCAGTCCATGGCACATACGTCTATGACGAATCCAACAATGAATCTCATTACACAGTATGGACTGTGTGGATTACTATTGATGTTAGGGGTTGGGTTGCATAGGTTTTATGAATGCACATTGGGGCCTTGTGTGAACGTGCCATTTGCCCCCCAGCTCAGAGCTGCCTTTCCTCGTCGCCACCAGGGCAAGTACGTACCAGGCAGTTCCTAAACATTGAAAACTATATACAGTCCTTGAATTCCTTGCCACATTTTCCTTTTAAGTTGCTAGGGAGTGTACATTTGTAGCCTGGTACTGCATAATGGGTGGGTGATGCCATGTGAGGTGTCATGTGACTGTGGAGGTAGACATATATAGTACAACTGTGGAATGTAGGCATGAGTAGTATCCTTTGTTTTCAGTAACATGTTGTTATTACCAGTGTGCCTGCTGGGTGTGTCAGCTGGGTGTTAGGGGAGGTGTTGGGACTGTACTGCCGTACCTGTCTTCCTGCAGTCAACTCCAATTACTACACTGTGGACAGCCGGGAAATTCCCACTCCGTACCAGCTGGACAGAGCCAGTGAATACGTCCACCAACTGCTTGTGTTAGTTACTATATGTGTTGTGTCTGTGGATGGATGTGTGTCTTACCACAATTGTACGTATACAGACTACTTGTCATTTCAATTATTGTTGTACATACGTATGTACATTGTTTCTTTTTTCCACTTCAGGTTCATGGACGATTGTGACAATGGAAGAGGAGAGAAGAATATTATTAGTCAAGGGATTGTGCCATTTGATTCGTATTTTTATGACCATCTGATCAGGGGGGTGCGGATCCCTGGGGAGGAGTGTGACACGCTGCAGCACCACAAAGGAAGCACTCATATTGTCGTGGTCAAGTAAGTGGGCGTTTGCATACATTTTCAGGGTGTGAGGCTGTGCTAACTTCCCCAAAGACAAATTACCTCATTGGCGCTTCAGACACTTAGGATTTCACACCATGCGTGCATGAGTGACCTTGACAAAGGTCACGAAAAATTCAGTTTACGTATATATGTCACCTTAGGGAACTTACATAATATTAGCTACATATCACTGATGTCTTTTACATTTGAGTTGATACCTACAAAAGGGTAATAGTATTGTGTTGCGATGGTATATATGTTCATGATTGTGTGACCTAAGGGAGTTGCTAGATATGTATGTATGTGTGCTGTCATATGCTTGTGAGGTTACATGATGGTTAGTGATGAAGTCAGGAAGTTGTGAAGCTACGTAAGCTGTGTCTGGTGGCACCTTGCTATATCTCCTTCCTGCCATGTGTTGTGGTTGAATCCATACTCAGCTAATGTGGTAGCCTCACCAATAGTCCCACCACTGGTGCACAGTTGGGGGAAGTGCTGAATGTCACATCCTGTACTGTATGTCTGTGTGTGTTGCCTCACAGGAATGGCAAGTACTTTAAGGTAGAAGTGAAGGACAGGAAGGGCCGCCTCATCTCAGCTCGTCAGTTGAAGGAGAAACTGCAGTATGTTGTGAACCTTGCAGGAGATGATGTGGATGAGCGCTACATTGCTGCCCTGACGGCACAAGACCGACCAACATGGGCTAGGGTAGGCACCACATCCAAGCACTTGTACCATGCTTACTGAACATATACATACGTACATTAAGGGTACCATTGCTTTCACTTTCCATACAGTATGCTTTACACTTTCAATGCAGCGTGTCTCATACGATTGTATGACACTTGTGTTTTGGAGTGCTGTATACTGCTACTACAGTGTTGGGTATTGGACTGCCTGCCACTCTACACGTGTGTGTGTGTGTGTGTGTGTCCTCCCTTCTCTCTCTCTCTGTGTGTGTGACTACAGCAAAGGAAGGCCCTGGAGACAGACCCTAGCAACAAACAGGTCCTGCATGCCATTGACTCGGCTCTTGTCTTCATAGCGCTCGAGAATGAATCGTCAGGCGATTTGAATGCATTGGCGAACAAGGCCTTTCACGGCAACGGCCGGAACACCTGGTTTGACAAAGCAGTCAGTATTGTGTTCTACACGAACGGGCGCCAAACGGGCAACATTGAGCACTCCTACCTGGATGCCACAGTGAGTCCAGTGAATATGTATGTGCATACGTATTGTACATTTGGCCATTGGAAAAGGAAGTCTTGCACATCGTCAGCTGGAAGTGTTCGAACTGTCCAACAGTGCTGCACTTTGCTGCCATCAGTGGTGGAGATGACTAGTGAGAGTGTCCACGGACTTTGGTACACTTTGGCTGCTGTGCTGTATGAGTGTTATAGAACTTTTACGTATACACATAGAGAATGAGAATAAAATGCAAACCACATTGTAAATATTTACATACGTATGTCCCATTAAAGTAAATACCTACGTGCATACGTAAATAGGAACTTACAGTACATAGCAATGTACTTAATGTGTATTGAATGGGTGAATGTTTAAATGTAGTGTGTTCTCCAGTTACCATGATAACCATGTGCTATATAACACCAGCTTTGTTACCATGGTAACAAAGTGCGTGTACAACAGCAACACAAGTATGCTATGT
Source organism: Aplysina aerophoba (assembly GCA_949841015.1). Taxonomy (NCBI): domain Eukaryota; kingdom Metazoa; phylum Porifera; class Demospongiae; order Verongiida; family Aplysinidae; genus Aplysina; species Aplysina aerophoba. The sequence continues at coordinate 4,433,771 of OX465049.1, forward strand.
GGTGCATGTCACAGTGACTGTGTGTATATTTTATGTTTGTTTAACATTCCAATTCTCCCCTCGCTCTTCTCTTGCCTGAAGGTCCATGAACATATGATGGAGTGCACCTTCTTCAGAGAGGATTATGATGAAAGTGGGCACGTCATTGACAGAGGTGAACCCGACCTCGAACTAGAAGTGCCAAGACAGTAAGTTCATATGCCATTTATAGTATGTGATTTCTCCTGTAAAGCCTACGTACGTACATGTGTATGTGTAGTGTGTCACTGGAGTTTGTGTGAACAGTGTGTGTTATGGTGGCTGGTGAGTGGTGAAAGAGTGAATGGTGATGTTTCTTGTGGTTTGTTTAGGATGCATTGGAACTTTGATGCTTGTGAGCACTTTTTGGAGAAGGCAAAGGACCATTACTTGAAATTGGTGAGTAGCGAGTAGCCGGCAACCTGGACCTCGGTGTTCATACTAGAACCTTGCAGAACTGACAGAGCAGTCTGAGCTGGCAGTTAGCCCCCTTCATGGCTCCTCTGTGCCAATATCTGTGGTATTGACCTCTGGAATCTCCCTACATCACAGTTAAATGGTTGTATAGACAAGTTTGTAGGATAATATGATGTGTACATACGTACGTACGTACGTGTGTGCAAGTCTTTGTGGTACAGTGAAAGGATGTACGTAGCTGAGAGCAGTTGGTAATTGGGCTAGGATAAGCCATTTTGTTGTGACCACTCCATTGACAGTGGATTGAGTTACTTGACCCATATCCTGTACAGATGTGTGTCTACGTGTATCTGTGTATGTACTACACAGGTTGCAGACTCTGACCTGCACATGGCTACTGGTGAGTACGGCAAGAGGGTCGCAAAGCAGTGCAAACTCAGCCCTGATGGATGGTTTCAGGTATGCACACACACAGACACACACACACACACACACACACACACACACACACACACACACACACACACACACACACACACACGCACACACACACACACACACACACACCATACAGTTTGTAGACGTACTTCATTCCTTCTTGTACAAATAGATGGCATTCCAGCTCGCATGGCACCGTCTCTACAAGATCCCCGTGTTGACGTACGAAGCCGCCACCACGCGCATGTTCTACCAAGGACGCACAGAGACCATCCGACCTGTGTCTGAGTACTCTGAGCAGTTTGTGAGAGCGTTTGACGACCCCAGTGTGTCAGTTGAGGACAAGAAGCAACTACTGAAGAAAGCCATCAGGTGAGAGCCAGTCACTACGTATGTAGCATTACGTATAAAAAGTGGAATAGTTCGCTGCCTAGTACTTATTCCAAATGTACGTACTTACGTAATTGCATGCAAATTTTTCAAGCCTTTTGAGAAGGCTGTTCACAGCAGAGACTTGATTCGTAACTACATACATTTCTGTGGGTATTATGTTTTTGTCTGCAGCTGCACCATTTATTAATGTTGTACATATGTAAGTGTTATGTATAGTTATGTACGTTGTACGTTATATGTGGCAGTAGTGCCACTAGCTGAGAGATTCTTGTGCCCTTCTTTCTGGCCCACAGTGTGCAGGAGAGGAACAAGTTCCTAGCCATGAGAGGGCAGGGCTTCGACCGACACCTCTTTGGGCTGTACCTAATGGCCAAGTACCTCAAGCTGGACCCATTTCCAGCTTTCCTGAATGGCAATGTGAGTGGGAATCAGTATTTATACACTCCATAGGACCTCTGTAAATTAATTATATTATATTATATTATATTATATTATTTATTTAGATTAGTGGGGTAAATTGCAACTTGCACTGTATATACATACATACATATTATGTACATGCATATTGTATGTGCATACATGAATACAGCCAATACTGGTAATATTGTGGCATACGTACGTACGTACTAAGACGCCTGCATAAATGTACTGTATGTGTGTATATAGTGCAACAGGACCGCAGGAGTCAGTGTATACAAGTGCATTCATCAAGTAGAGTAGAATAATGCATTTCTACCTCTGTTGACTCTTTGCAGGCTTTTGCGTTCCGGCTCTCAACCTCCCAAACCCCCACACGGCAGACAGGAAACTGGTATGAGGAGAAGTGTGCTCAGGGGGGAGGCTTTGGCACTGTCATGGAGGACGGCTATGGCGTCTCGTACATGTTCATCGGAGAAGACAGGAGTAGGTGCTACACCTTGGTAGACTTGCTGTCTGTTGGGACAATGTACTGTTCTGCACGCAGTCCATAAAGTTATCTAAAAGGACCTTAAAATTGAATTGATTGGTCTGTGTATATGTAATTACGTTTTGTAGTGCCCAGTGTCACCTTTAGTGATTTTTCTATCTACATCAATAGTCTATGGCAGTGTGTGTAGAATGTGTTCTCCCTTTTGGGTCAAGGTGACCTGTCGGTGTTACATACGTATGTGCATGCTTGTTGTGTGCATTGCTTCGTGCATCACCATGTCTGCTCTCCCTACAGCCACCATTAGCGTTCACAGCAAAAAGAGCCATCCATTCACTGACACCGACACCTACAAAAAGGCCATCTTTGCAGCTGCAAGAGACATGAGGGAGATGTTTGCACCGTCTTCCTAAACTGCGACGAGCGATCAAATTGTTGCACAATGCCTATAACATTATTAACTGCACATACAGTAATAATTATGTATATTAATTTAATACAGTATATTTTTGTGACACCATTGTAGATTTTGTTGGCATTTGTACTGCAACAAGTTGCTCATGTTTTATGATAACTAAACGCTGTGTTAATATGAAGAATATTAATTATCATATATAGCTGTCTGGATTGTTGATGAAGAAGAATTTTTGAGCGAATCACAGCAGCTGCTATTAATAGTCCGAGGACTAATTGATCATGTCAGGTCAATTAAGATAATTTAGGTCACATCAATTAAGACAATTAAGGTCAATTACTGTAAGTCCATCATAAATATGCCACCATCCCAATGGGTCTCTGTCACTGTAAATGTATCATATTTAGCTGTCTGAAATGTCGATGCATGAATATAATTAATTACCTTTTATCTATATATTTACCATGTAGGTATCCCACAGGCCAACTGACATACGTACATATGTAGCAGTAGAGCGTGCACATTGCTTTTTAGTGTAAGATATTATTAATATTGATTTGGGTAGCCTGAGCTACTGTGCAGCGAGGGGGATGTAGTCTCGTGTGTCAGCCTCTAGCCTGAGCTACTGTGCAGCGAGGGTGGTGTAGTCTCGTGTGTCAGCCTCTAGCCTGAGCTACTGTGCAGCGAGGGGGATGTTGTCTCGTGTGTCAGCCTCTAGCCTGAGCTACTGTGCAGCGAGGGTGGTGTAGTCTCGTGTGTCAGCCTCTACCTTTGCATTGCTATTATTGCACAATTGCCAAGGATAGGGGCTATCCGTTGCAATTGTGCAATAACAGCCATGAAAAGGTATATCATATACGGGCTGGTACGTGGGACTCCGTAGGAGCATGGTACAGTACATGTGCATGGTGCGACAGTATATGTAGCTATTGCTACAGAACATTAACTATGTAGACATTACATACGTATTATTGCACATGTGTATATAGTGTATATAGTGTCTGTGGGACTTGACCACATACATACGTACATACACAAAACAAAAGACCAGCCCTATTACTCCAGTTCATGCAAATGACTTCACTTTTGTTTCCATAAAACAGTACAACATATGCTGCACTCTGCATGCCCTATATATAGAATACAAGATACAAGAACACACTGTACAGTCTCTGTGGGCCTGTGCAATAAGTGAATCCGCTGGAACACAAGAGAATTGGATGTTGCACATACCTACATATGTATGTAGCATAGTGCGTCTGCATGCATGCACACTCCAGATGGTCTAGCCAGTGTCATCCTGACTCAGTGCACCTTGAGGTGTTGTCGCCAGTTCACCCCGGCACTGAGCAAGGAGTGCTTGCAGCTGGTTTGACGTGAGCCGGCTGGAGTGCTGTGAGGGGAGGGGAGGGGGAAAGGGAGCACCAGTGTAAGGTGGGCACACCTCACTGGGCTAACACAGACACATGGTTCACATTCTACAGATTGTTACTGCAGTCACTGTGTACAGGGCTACATGACAAATACACATGTACAACAGATTGAGGGAGACTTGTGAGTCACCCTCCATTCCAATGAGCCCTAGTAGTACAAGTGCTAGACTCTCTCTACCGTGACACTGCTTATTGTGCGCAAGAAGAACTGACCTCCTCCTCCTTCACCTCTACTTCCTCACTGTCCTTGTACTGCTGGAGCAGGTGAAGCTGTGCATCAATCTCCCTCATCCTCAGCTGGTCATCTCTCTCACAACGCACACGCTCAACCATTGGGTCACCTAAAGCATTGGAAAAAATACTTAATCCTTTCGGTGATTAACCCTTTACAGACCAGCAGGTCATGACTGCCCAGAGCAATGGGCCTAGCCTAGGGTCTAGTGCGGTCAGTGTAAAAAACAGTACCTACCCAACCAGCCTAATGCAGACGGTCTGGTTACACAGTAATTAGTGACTTTGAATAAAGGTGCCTGTGCCGTACACATTTAATGCAAGTCTGTCAGCTTCAGTCTCAGGGGCCTAATGTTGGAGACAGTTTGGTGCTTCACACAGTACACACCTCTGCCCGCTGCGTCAAGACTGAGTGCCATATCCCCAGAGACACTTCCACACTCAGTGGACTGTAAGGGTGAGGGGAGTGTGTTCATACGTAGAGTGTGCAGTACATGACAGGTGAGTCAGATAATGCACACGGGGGCATGGCACGTATACTGCATACAAACACACCTACTACACACACGCAGAAACATACTTTACGGTGGCCACTTTGACAGAAGCTGCTGTCCACCATAGACAATGTGTCTCCCATCTGTTCCACCTCACCACCACTGTACATAGTCAAATGACTGAGGCAGAGAGGGGAGTGAGGGAGGCAGGGAGAGGAGTGAGGAGGGGATGCAGGAGAGAGGAATGGGGGAGGTAAGAGTGAGTTCACTGTGAGAAGCATGTTGGAAGAGGAAGGTGGGAATGGGACACGAAGTTAGTGTGACTGGGTGAAGAAGGGGAGTACAAGACAGAAGGTACATATGTATGCTTCAAGGTGACAACCTCTCAATGTCCCTCAGTCGCTTTGTGCTCTCTGCATCCACCCCAAACCCTGTGAAGGCCACTACAGCCGTCCTGCAACCATGGTCCTGCACACACAGCACACACAGTGTGGCTCTCACACAAGCAGGCCAACAAAGCCACAACAGCACTGTGTCATAGTGTCAAGGTGACTGGCGAGTGACTAACAGAACCGTCTATTGCACTGTACCTGCTTGTGGTGCGCCTTGTCTCCTTCCTCCCTCCCTTCCTCCTCCTCCTCCTCCTCACTGTCCAGTAGGAGGGACTCTAGCCTCTTCTTCTCCTCTTCTGTCATTGCAACACTACTCCCAGCATCAGAGGCCAACTGTGTGTGTGTGTGTGTGTGTGTGTGTGTGTGTGTGTGTGTGTGTGTGTGTGTGTGTGTGTGTGTGTGTGTGTGTGTGCGTGTGTGTGAGAGAGAGTAGGTGAACAAGTATCCACAGCTGGGCTTTGGCATGGTGTGTACGTGTGTGACATGCTCCAATACCTGAATGTTCCTCTGTATGAAGTCCTGTTTGAGAGGTATCCCCTTCCTTCTCCAATTCTTCCTCTTCTCCCTTTGCCCTTCTTGGTCGAGCTGACCAGAAGACCTTCCACCAGCAGCGCCACTCCAGGACTGCTGCAACTGGGTTTCTGAAACCTGCCCAGCTCCACCCCCCACCCCTCCCCTTGCCCCTCCCCCTCCCAGTTGTGTGTGTGTTGGTGACACAGAGATGGGATGGATCTCAGTTGCAAACACTGGGAAGATGGGAGGGCTGGTGGAGCCTGCAGGGGATGAGTGCAGAAGGGAGTAGGGGGGACCAGAGGTAGAGCTAAAGTTACATCCTAAAGGGTATGGTTGGGGCAAGATGCAGTGCAGTTCTACTTGAGTCATCTTCATAGTTATGTATGAGATGTATTCAGCTAAGTGATGCCAATAAGAGAGTACAAATGCTAGTGATGTTTCTTTCAGCAGAACTGCAAGTATTTACGTATGTACATATGATTAGAATATCATTAGCAATTTGTGGTCTGATAACCAACTCAATACAGATAATACATATGTGCTACCATGGTGTACCACCACTACATGACAGTGCACACGCATGCAGCCATCTAACCATCACTGTCTGCCTCCAGCCCCGCCCCCAGCCCCTCCCCCTTGTACTCCAGAGGAGGCATGCCAATGGTCCCAGCCTCAAGCATGGCCAGTTGCTGCTCCAGCTGTTTGCGCTGCAGTTTTAGCTCACGCTCTCTCTACAGGAAGGTAGAGATCATTGACACCTCCACCCTCACCGACACGCACACACGCTACACCGCGGTATACCTTTGTAACACTTGCTAGCTTTTCATCCAGTTTCTTCATCTTCGCAATAGCCTTCCTCAGCCGGTCAGCCAACTCTCCCTCCCCACCTTGCAGCAGTGCCTCCCACTCTCTGCCCTTCCTCTCCTTCAGCACCTGCTCCCTCCCTTCCTCCTCTTCTTGGGGAGTGCTAGAGGAGACGGTTGAAAGGCCAGCAGGGTCCTTTGCGCGAGGAGAAGTGGACGATTCCTCTGATGATGTAGTGGCGGGGAAGTCCTGCGAGGTAACCCTGTATGAATCCTACAAACAGACCAACAACACAACAGCACTAACCAGATATGCTCAACGAGTGAAGATGTGGAGTTGTCAATGCTCTGTGTGACTGTTGCACATGTGCACTGAAATGTGAGACTATAATTTATCCCTTCTTGATCCACTCCACCACCTCAAGCTATTGGTACCTAAGCCCAGTCCCTCCAATACCTCACACTGTCTGACTGTTGTCAGTAGCGCACTTTGCAGAGGTGGTTCACTTCAGCGCTGCATGCAGTGATAGCAATAACTTCATACCTTATGCTTGTCTTCTTCTCTCCCCTCCTCCTCCTCCTCCTCCTCCTCCTCTTCCTCCTCCTCAACCCTGGACCCCTTCAGCAGTGACTGCACTACCAAGTGCATCTCCTGGATCTCAGACATCAACCTGTCCACCTCTGCACTCCCTCCCTGCCCCACTTCTACCTCCACCACCTCACAACCTCCCTGCTTGTCATCTGGTGACAACAATGATGGGGTATCGAGCACTTCACCCTTGCCACTGCCAACATCCTCATGTGAAGGGAATTCACCTTCTTCTTCTTCCTCTCCTGTGGTAAAGAGAAACACAGCTGCACCTGCACTCACTAAAGCACTCAAAAGCCCCCCCCCCCGTGAAATATACACACAAACGTACGTATGTATACCACTATGTATACCTCTTGAGCACTAAATCAGTCGAATAAATTTCTTGTTACCATTAGAAGCCAAGTTCTATTAGGAAACCAATAGCGAATTGATGAGCAACAACACAACTATTCACTAGCAGGACATTTTGAACCGAAGTCCTGCTAGTGAATATTAATTAATAACAGTTGCGTTGTTGCTCATTATTTTGCTATTGTTGTCAGTCAACGCAACTGTTGCTCATTAATTTGCTATCGGTGTCAGTCAACGCAACTGTTGCTCATTAATTTGCTATTGTTGTCAGTCAACGCAACTGTTGCTCATTAATTTGCTATTGTTGTCAGTTAACGCAACTGTTGCTCATTAATTTGCTATCGGTGTCAGTCAACGCAACTGTTGCTCATTAATTTGCTATTGTTGTCAGTTAACGCAACTGTTGCTCATTAATTTGCTATCGGTGTCAGTCAACGCAACTGTTGCTCATTAATTTGCTATCGATGTCAGTCAACGCAACTGTTGCTCATTAATTTGCTATCGATGTCAGTCAACGCAACTGTTGCTCATTAATTTGCTATCAGTGTCAGTTAACGCAACTGTTGCTCATTAATTTGCTATTGTTGTCAGTCAACGCAACTGTTGCTCATTAATTTGCTATCGATGTCAGTCAACGCAACTGTTGCTCATTAATTTGCTATTGTTGTCAGTCAACGCAACTATGAGCCTCTACAACATCATCCTATTAGGATTCTCAGCTAAAAACATGGGCTATGGTAATGTATACATAAATACAAAACCAAGTACATACACACTATCAGGAGGTTCGACTATTTATCATCATTTGCAAGACACAACCTATCAACTCCATAAACTAAACTAAGTGGATGACATTTATTTACCAGATACTGTATTTACAAAGCACATTCAACACAGCAATATCACAATACAGTGCTGGAGAGGTACAAGACTTGCAACACATTATACAGTCAAATTCTATACACACGACTCAGAGTACAATGATGTGGGGAACGAGGCAAGGCTTTGTTGTCTGCACAGAAGTCTTCCCTCTCATGCTGCCTCCCTTCTAATGGACACCTTGACGATGCCATTTTAGCATGTGCATGTAGTAAGTGAGAATGCAACTGTGTGTGGGTGTCTGTCAAAGACCGGTGGTGCAGAATACCACGAGGTGCATTGCTACTGAGGTGCTTCAACTCAACAGTGCACACGCACCTTTGCTGCTGCCCGGCGCAGCACTAGGCAGTGGTGGCGGGAGGGAAGAGAGAGGGAACTCCCAGCAAGGGGGGACTGGTGGCGGGGAGTGGGGCGTGTCTGGGGGGAGCACCTCAAGGGAGCGGGTCACTGCGGAGGCAGCCTGGGCAAGCAGAGCACAGACATTTAACGGGTGCGTGGGCCTTCTCGCCCTCGTTCCCAGCTCTGTAAGTTTTTCTTCACTCCACCACCGTTCTCATGCATACAGCCTTACCACTCACTCGCTTGCTACAGCCCTTCTGCCCTTCTCTTGTGCTGGTGCTTGCAGAAGAACACGACAGCGGCCTCCTTTCCTGACGGGTAGGGTGGTGAACGAGCTCAAACACCCTGCAAGGGAGGGAATAGCTTTCAAGGAGGTAGCGCTTAGGAGAGGTGTAGTCCTAAGCGTCTCCCACCTTCCTTCGTCCAAAAGTTCAAGCGAATTCGAAGACATTTTCCCGCTCTTCGTTTTCTTCGCGGTTTTCTACGCTTCCTGATGCGTTGAAAGAAATGGCCGGCAGCAGCAGGCGGTTGTTGGGCGTGCTTCAGGCTTTGCCGCGCACCTCACGTGTGCCATCCAGAGTACACCCTGTCATTTCAACGGCTCTGAACCGCAGATACTCTACCGTGCATGTAAAGGAAGAACAAGACGACGTCGAGCTACCTAACGGATTTCTTTTCAACGAAAAGGTCGGCTGCTGTTTGCAAATATTATACTGTCTGTAATACCGTGTCTTCCAGTATTTCTATTAAATACGAATAGTTTGTTACTTCTGCAATGATTTCTTCTAACATACTAGCCATCTAATGTGTTTAATGTTAGTACCATGTTATGCAGATGTGGTGCGTACGTAGCGTGTGCGTGCGTTATTAATTAAAATGTGCGGCAGGGTATACACAGGTGTATCTATTTGTACGGAAGAGAGGCCTATTAATATTATTTTTACAGTACATCATAGTATTACAGTCGTGTCACGTGCATTATTCGGACCAGTGCTTGGTGTGCAATATACAACGGTCGTCATATGACGTTTGGGTTAGGTTTGTGACTATGGCATCGTATATTGTGCACAAAGTGCTGCTCCGGATAATGCACCTAATCCTCACACTCTCTTCCCTGGTGTGCGCTCCCTGCAGCCCTTACTGCCCGGAGAGAAACGCAAGAAGGAGGCCTGGGAGAACATATACGTCTTTGGGATGGTTGGGAACCTCATTCTAGCGTTTGTTCTGCTCTACTACCAGCCAGACACAGAGTGAGCCCACACTGGGGGTACCTGCACTTGTTCACTTGTGTACTTAGCAATGGAGAGTTTTGTTCTAGTGATTATGCTGAACTTTGAGTGATCATGTGACCGGACATAGGACATCAACAAGAAAATGACCGGCTGTACGTGAGAAACAGCAGTGATTTATGGATTTTGTGTAAATACATATATGAAACCGTGAAGAAAACGCAGAGCGGGAAAATGTCTTCGAATTCGCTTGAACTCTATACCTTCTGTGCTACCCACGGGGATGGGGTGGGGGGGGTGGGGGGGTGATAGTTTATGACATTGTTCACCTTTCAGTTTATCCAAAACTCTCTATTGTATCCTTGTCTTTTGTGGTTGTATGGACAATGGTGGCTAGTCACCTCTGACCTTTGACCTCATTGTGAACCAGTAAACAGTGGACAGCAGTCTTCTAAATTGGGGTCAGGTGCTTAGCATGTCCAGAAGGGGGACAATCCTGAATTGAGTTGACCCCGAAGCCAGAGTGAACTCTGAACCCTTCCCTTCAAGTAGAAAATTGGGGTCAGGATGTGTTTGCCTGTGGTCCTGTGATTTGGGATGGTTCTGTAATGGTTGATGGCAATTGGCAATACAGTGTTAGCTGTTTGCATACACGTCTGTGCAAAATGGCGAATGGCATTCGACCCACGGTTCAACTTTGAACTTCGACCTTACTTTAGGGCAGTAAGGCCAGCCAAGAGTGGGTTGAAAGTTCAGAGTTGTGTTGCAAGTGGAATGCTGTTTGCAACAACCATTTTGCTCTGTACTGTGTGTGATGTGTGTTCATGCATGTGGGTGTGAGGGCAATTGGTTCTTCTTCTTCTTGCCATGCAGTATTGCCACATGGGCTAGGATCCAGGCCCAGAAGAGACTGCAGGCCAAGGAGCAATCTAAGAGTGACGACGCCTGACTCCGATAGTCACCTTCTTCTAGATGAAATAGGGAGTCCTCTGTCTCTCTCTCTCTCTCTCTGTGTGTGTATGTGTATTATTAACCCACAGTGTGCTGTGTGTGTTGTGGTTGGTGTCAGTGAGCTCTGTATCATTGTGGTACTATGATTGCATCGCAGCCTTCACTTTACGCCTGTTACAAGTGCACATGTACCTGCTGTAAGTACACCTGTACCTGCTGTAAGTACGTACCTGTTTGATCGAGGCCTCATAGCCTTACGTAATAATAATATTCGTTTAGCCTCACACAGTATATGGCCATATAACCATTAATTGGCCTGTGGTGGACATAGTACCGCTTTTCTTCTGGAGCAAGGGTTTTGAGTGTTCAACACTGTATACGTATATATGTAGCTATGTATGAATATAGCTAGTCTGCTGCTGTGCAATAATTTATATTATAATAGTACTTGTGCATGTATTGTGTAGCTCCAGATGTGTGACATACATGTGCATGTACTGCACATGTCCTGCATACAGTGGACAGATGCTGCATGGTCGGTGTAAGGCAATTATATATGAATTGCACAAGGTTTCGGTGTTCATCAGAATACGTACGTATATACATGCATGCATGTGAATTGTTACATGACGACAGATCACATAATTATGTACATACGTATGTAATACACTACTATGCTCATTTTATACATCAGTTGACAGTATGTGTGACTGAAGTGCCCTTGATTCTTCTAGTCACTTCCTCAGCACTATGTGTATAGAGAAAGAGCAGAAACATTGAAACTAAACGAAAATGTGACACTGCAACTACTGAATCTAGATTGTCAATGGCATGCTGATGTTGAAGAGCGGTTCATGAGTAGTGTGACCACAAGCTAAGGTGTGGCAACCAGACAGGCAGCCTTGCATCAAATTATATACATGCGGGTTACTGAAACGAGTGGCCTCCGAAGCCAGCTAGTGCATGAATGAATGCAAGCATCCCTCGCCTCAGCTGTCTCAACTCCTTCTTGCTCTTCCTGACCACCTTCAACACATCAGACTGTGCACTAGCTGTGGCTGTGGCTGTCCCCCCGCCTCTCTCCTCCTTGCAACCGATTGGCTGCGGCTGAGACTGCGAGACACACCGATCCTCCCCTCCTGACAACACACCACACAGCTCCTCCCCCTTTGAGCTCTGCACTGCAGTGTTGGCCTTAAGCGGGCCCTTAGATGGGTCAGACTGACCGCGGGGGACACTCTGCATGTGAGCTTTTAGCCTCTTCTTCAAGTCTCTGCTGGTCTTCTTGTAGTAGTAGAGCTCTTTCTCCAGCTCATGGACCTTCTCCTCCAACAGGCTGATGAAGTGGAGGACGTATGTACATAGGAAAAGGGAGAGGAAAGGGCTTCTGGAACCTTCATATTCCAATATGTACGTACAGCAGCACACGTGTAGTACTTGGTCAATAAATAACAGGTCAATACAATACAGGAGGTTGGCCTGTCTAATACTCTATCTTATCCACTCCCTTCAGAGGCATTTGCCCTACTATCGCACCTCTTCCCTGTCCCGCCTTCCTGCCCCTCCTCCCTAGCTGCCACCTCCAGTTGTTTTCGATGCTCCCTCTCCTGCAGTGCTAGCCGGCGCTGCAGCTCAGAACGGCAGTGACGGAGGCACCTCTCCAAGGTTGAGACTAGGTCATCCTTCTCCTTCAGCTGGATCTGCACACAGCGCAGCACACACACACACACACACCCACACACACATGACATGTGCACACGCACACACACACACCCACACACACACACATGACACATGTGCACACGCACACATACAAACGTGCACACACACACGTGCACCCACCCACACACCCACACATGCACACACACAATATGCACCACATTTTAGAGTGTAAGAAACCCAACACACAACTGCAGGTGCCCTGCACATGACACAATGGGGGACATGACAGATGCACATTTGTCCACAGACTGTGATTTACTTACAACAACTGCCAGCAGCAGCTGCCTCAGGCCAATAGCCCCATGCCCAGCACTCTGAGTTGACTCAACAGGTGCACCACACACACCTACCCTGCACTGTGAGTTGACTCAACAGGTGCACCACACACACCTACCCTGCACTGTGAGTTGACTCAACAGGTGCACCACACACACCTACCCTGCACTGTGAGTTGACTCAACAGGTGCACCACACACACCTACCCTGCACTGTGAGTTGACTCAACAGGTGCACCACACACACCTACCCTGCACTGTGAGTTGACTCAACAGGTGCACCACACACACCTACCCTGCACTGTGAGTTGACTCAACAGGTGCACCACACACACCTACCCTGCACTGTGAGTTGACTCAACAGGTGCACCACACACACCTACCCTGCACTGTGAGTTGACTCAACAGGTGCACCACACACACCTACCCTGCACTGTGAGTTGACTCAACAGGTGCACCACACACACCTACCCTGCACTGTGAGTTGACTCAACAGGTGCACCACACACACCTACCCTGCACTGTGAGTTGACTCAACAGGTGCACCACACACACCTACCCTGCACTCCTGATTGAGCTGCTCTGCGTCCTCTAACTTGAGTCTGAGACCAGCCATCTGCAGAGAACAGTGCAGAGAGTGGCATGAGCACGAACACGTACACAACCACAACGTGCAGTGCAGGGCATGGATCATCGATCTGCAGTTGGTAATGTGCACAGCCCATTATACATATGTATACTGTGCCTATTAATAATGAATTCACTTGCAGTATTTAGTATAGAAACTGTTGTTGAATACACAACTCTCTTCAGACACAGAGCAGGTTATGGATCTGCCCGGAGTGGCTACGGGTATTGTAGATGATGTAGTAGAGGCTCATGCTACGGAATACATAGAACCAGAGAGATATTGAGCTAACACGTAGCAATACTTCCAAAGAGTAAGACGTTTCAACCGCGAAGGTCTTCGTCAGTTACAAAACAAAACTGATGAAGACCTTCGCGGTCGAAACGTCTTACTCTTTGAAAGTATTGCTACGTGTAAGCTCAATATCTCTCTGGTTCTACAGGTATTGTAGTCACTGTCTTCTGAAGAAATTTAATTAATCAGACATTTTAGTAGTCAAACAACTACGTACCATCACATCGTCTCCTCCCTTGCTTCAGCAGGATTAGAGCTGCCACCTAAAACATTTACTCTTCTATCTGCTACTAACCTTGTTCAGGTACACTGCCATTAGGTGCCTTGTGTCCTCAAGGGTAAGAACCTTCAACACCTCTCTGACCCCGCCCCCCTTCTGCTCCAGCGAGGACAGGACACATCTCTTCTGCCTTGCACTGAACTGCCTCCGTCGGTACTCCAGAGCAGCGTCCATCACATCCACCCACTCCGACAATTCTGCCAACCTACCCAAAACACACAGACACAGTTGCAGAAAAAGTATCAAAGTTGAGGGAATTGCGCAAGAGCATGTAGCAGAGGTTGTGCTATGGCATTCAAGGAATTGAGGTCGTTGTGGCAATCAAACATGTAGTAAGATGGACAATTAGTGAGATGATTTGTCCTCAGGTGGTCTTCACCAGAGAGAAACTATGTGAGTGAAGGGGTCACAAAATGGCTTTGCATCTGACAAGATCCTCTAGGTTAAATGTCACACTGCAGAGAGGGAGTCCATCTTAGCCATGTGATTGCCCACAACTACTTCGGTTCTCCTGCAAGTCATTGACACTGGGATTCAACATACACAAAGCATAGCTGAGGCCTCTCCAAGCACCACACACAAGGGAGTTGGTGGCAATAGATTGAATCTTACGACTGATCACATATGCCACACTGATGGTATAAACCTGGCGATCATACTGTGAAGAGACCATTCACTCTGTGCTTATGGGCAGGTACACTGTACAAGCATTGGGGTATACACACGGACATACATACATACGTACGTACGTACACACGCAAAATACTACGTACGTACGTTGTGGACTACAAAACATGTGGCACTGCACATGTACTCTGTGCAGGTCGGATGCTGCTGTGACTCTGGCCCGGTCCACCACCCACCTCCCAACCCACCTCCTCTCCTCCTCCAGTGAGAGAAAGGACTCTGACTTCATCCTGTTCTGCAATTCTCTGACCTCCTTGAGCAAACTCTCCCGTTCTCCCTGCAGTGTCTGAAGCTGTGTTCCCTGCCCGAGCTGCTCTGCTGGTACACCGCCTTCCCTCCAACCTGCCTCCCTCTCTGAAATGGAGGACTCCACTGCACTTAGTTTCATTGACGCTCGCACCATCTCCTGTGGCACCAGAAATGTAAGCAATGATGGGAAGAATGAAAATGAGCCACTTTGAACGTCATCTTCCTCCCAAATCAGTGAAGTATATGTAAAATGAAAGAATTGCGAGTGTCTGAATGGCATTCAAAGTGAACAAAGTTCTATGGGCTGTAATAGTGAGTCAAACAGATGGGCACACGGTATATGATCAATGTGCCAAACACAACGTACAAACAAACATGTGTCACTAATGTTTCAATAATGTCATGCTACTGAAGTACAAGGCGTCACACAGATGCAGTGTGCTGGCCCCCACTGCAGTAGGCCTTGCCTTGTGAGCCATGTGGCTTGCCCTCAGCCGCTTCACGTCCAACATGTCCCTCTCGGCTAGCACAGCCTCTCTCTCAGCTAGGGACCGCTCTCGATCTGCCAGCTCCTACAAGAGGCACGAGCAGGACCACTTGGACGAATGTGGACCGTCAATGAGCGCAGTAGAGGCTGCCATGTCTAAAACAACTTACCTTCTGGCCACAAACAGCAATAACGTAAATAGCACTAAAACATTGCATTCCATCTATATAAATCTATTATCTCTCTCTCTCTCTATCTATACGTTTGCATACATAGACTGCTGACACTGGACCCTACTCCAGTACTCTCCTCACCTTCTCCAGCTGCTCCAGAGCTCGTCTCCTCTGAACCATGCCTTCCAAGTGCTCCTCAACGACTGCCTCCTTCTCCCTCAAACTTCTCATTTGACCAGGGACTCCTGCACTGCTTCTTCCCACAAGCTGCTGCTGTCTGTGGCGGCTGTGGTGGTGGTCGAGGTGAACCTCATCCTGTTGGCTAGATAGCTGCCCATTAGCTGACTCCCCTGCACTCCAGGTGCCGCCAAGGGGCTGCGCGGGAAGGAGCATGCCGGCAATGGAAAGGGTTGTGTGTCAAGGATTGCCTTATACGTTTATGTACATTTGCCCACACCACCCACATATGTACTGTATGTACATTTACATGATACATGTAGTATGTACTGTATATACGTACATAGCTACCTTAACCTGTAAGGGATCTGAAGGAGACATCCATAATACCAATTGCAGGTAAGCCCTTGCACTGGACAGCACTCTACCACATGCACTCACCCCACGGTGGGTCAGACCCTAGGCCTGGCAAGGCGGTGTGCATCGCTTCTCGCAACCCTCCACCTCACCTCTAGTGTGTGTTGGTAACAGGAGTGTCTGCAGCCTTTGGACATACGTACCTTGGTGTGTTTCATCACCTCTGCTGCCAGCTTGTTGTTCCGAGCTGCAAGGGAGCTCAGTAGACCCTGCAGTGAAAGGTTTAGGACTGGTTTCACCCTTCCCTTCTCTAGCTGCATGCTGCCTGTCGCAGTGCCTTCACTGTCACTCGGGGTTGAATGTTCTTGGGGAGAAGTTGGACTGGCATCTTCCTTAGCTCTTTCATCGACTGGATGTGTCAGCGTTGTCAGCTGTTCTGTACCCCTCCCCCTTCCGACAGTCAATTCTCTCTCCAGTTGAGTGACCTGCAGAGTCAACTGCTGGATCTCTTCTTGAAGGGTCTGCTCCCTCTCAACATAGCCAGAGACTTCCTTCCAGAGGTGAGTCTTCTCTGCAGTCTACAAGAATAGCCAGAGTACATGCTTAGGTATAGTTTGAACAATGCATGCAGGACGTACGTATGTACGAGAGCAGAGAAAGACACAGAAAACTCAGCAGTGATATACACACAATCACAATCAATTGCATTCCGTACACTGGTTACGTGCTTGTCTAAGACACACACACACACGCACACACACACACACACACACACACACACACACACACACACACACACACACACACACACACACGCACACACACACACACACAGGGACGAGACACCCAGCTGTGGACTCACCAAGGTGGAGACTTGCTCCCTCAGTCCAGCCAGCTCCAACTCCCGCTCTGCAAACATTTCCTCGTCAGTGGCTAAGTCCATCTGACACTGCAGCCAGACAAGGCACCTTACAGCGTACAGCCCACCACAGTACATTTCATGTATGACAGCTGCACTAAGGAACTAATACAAAATACACATCTATTGTACCTACGATACATGAGAGGAAAGCTAACACTTGACAGCACTCAGAGCTGGCACATCTGCCGCTCACTCAGTAGTTACAGTGCTGGTGTTCACATTCAGAAGTGATGCGGTGGGTCTAAGCATACGCAGGTCATTGTGTAGGAGTGGTGAACATTGTGTGTGTGTGTGTGTGTGTGTGTGTGTGTGTGTGTGTGTGTGTGTGTACGTGTGTGTGTGTGTGTGTGTGTGTGCACATGTGGTGACGGCACAAGCCAGCCCACCCTCTCAAGCTCTCCCTCCAGTTGTGCAATCTTCCTCTGCAGCTCAACTACGTCAACCCCAACCCTCTGTGGATGATGAGCGAGGGGCGTCATTGGGACAGAGGGGGGCGGGGCAATGGAGCGAGTGCGTGAAAGCTCCTCCCGCAGTGCCTAAAGAGCAACACACACGGAGAGAGCAGACCAGTGTCGTGCACCTCCTCAATGTGAACACAGGGAGAGAGCAGACCAATGTCATGCACCTCCTCAAATGTGAACACTGGGAGAGAGCAGACCAGTGTCGTGCACCTCCTCAATGTGAACACTGGGAGAGAGCAGACCAGTGTCGTGTACCTCCTCAATGTGAACACTGGGAGAGAGCAGACCAGTGTCGTGTACCTCCTCAATGTGAACACTGGGAGAGAGCAGACCAGTGTCGTGCACCTCCTCAATGTGAACACTGGGAGAGAGCAGACCAGTGTCGTGTACCTCCTCAATGTGAACACTGGGAGAGAGCAGACCAGTGTCGTGCACCTCCTCAATGTGAACACTGGGAGAGAGCAGACCAGTGTCATGCACCTCCTCAATGTGAACACCGGGAGAGAGCAGACCAGTGTCGTGTACCTCCTCAATGTGAACACTGGGAGAGAGCAGACCAGTGTCGTGTACCTCCTCAATGTGAACACTGGGAGAGAGCAGACCAGTGTCGTGCACCTCCTCAATGTGAACACCGGGAGAGAGCAGACCAGTGTCATGTACCTCCTCAAATGTGAACACAGGGAGAGAGCAGACCAGTGTCATGCACCTCCTCAATGTGAACACCGGGTCCCTCCTGTCCTGCAACCAGCCCTCACTGCAATCTCTGTCCTCATGTGCTCCACCTCCTGCGCCTCCTGGTCCAGGTTCACCACTGGCTTGTTCTTGATGTGCCTTGCCTAGCAGGGAGCAAGGGGAGGAGACAGGCATTTCTGCACAACTCTGGTGTTGTGCGGTCCTATAGAGTGACTATGAATACATATGCACATCTAGTTAGGGAATTTTTATATGAGTGTGCTTTGTGGGTGTTCACACACATACACATGTACATATGTAAGCATGGTTATATAGGAGGTGTGATTGTATCTTATATATGTATGTACACACATGTACATATAAACATGTATACACATACATGTACGTATACACAGGTATATACGTACGAATGTAGTGAATATTGTGAAGCACAAGAGAGACACAAAATGTGTGCACTACCAGAATTTGTATGTAATATACACACAGTAACATGCATTAATAGGCTACAATGTATACTGCTGCTGATAATTAGTATTGGACACATGCAAGTGTATTGCTTAAACTACACTACAGGCAGCACAGCTTACCCTCTGTGCATACTTGAGTGTGTTGAGCGTTTCTGCGTAGTTTGAGGTGGCTGGACTGAGGCAGGCCAGCATCACAGTCTTGGTGTTCCCACCCAAGGAGTCCTTACAGAGGGGAGGGGCGGGAGGGGACAGTGAGAGGAGAGAGCGCAGGATGTTGGGGAGAGAGAGGGATGGGGGGTGATGTGTGAAGGAAGAAGGACGATGAGAGAGGGATTACTTACGTTTGAATAGTCGTGTTTGGCTAGGCAGATCCAACAGTTCATTAACGCCAACCAAAAAGATTCACAAAATAGTGCGAACATTTGTGAATCTTTCTGCTATTGTTAACGAACTGGAATCATGAGTGAGGGATATAATCTCACCACCTTATCATGTGCTCCGACACCTAGTGTGCATTGCAAGAGGTGTGGACATATGTACCTTCAGCAATCTGGTGATCTTGGAGTCTCTGTAGGGAACATGGCTCTGCAGAGAAGATGAGACAGAACAATACGCTACACATGGGGGCCAGCCACATGCCACACATCTTCTTCTTAAGTCGTGACAGCTCTTTCCATCAGGGTCAGCATGTACACAGACAGACAGACAGACAGACAGACATGTCACCTTTCTCTTAGGGTCCCCTAGCGCACTGATGACATTGCCCAGTGCAAGTAGGCCAGTGTTGATGTGGACAGACTCCTTGAATCTCTCCCCTGTGTTCCCCGTTCTCCCCACCCTCTCACAGCCTGCAAGATCCACAAAGTGAAACTTGGAGGTCACCCGGTGGTGGTGGTGGTGGTTGCTGACTGGGTGACTCTCGCTGGCGGCAGACTGCTTTCCACCAAGGGAGGAAGCAGCCGAGCTCTGCCGCTGGGCACCCAGACTGGAGGAGGAGGAGGAGGTGGTTGGGCTATGCAGCTTAACATGGTCTGCAAGTGGAGAGAGGAGAGGAGAGGCTGCTGAGGCTCAGTGGCAACAAGAGAGAGCAGGATTAGGGATCAGTTTGTCTCATTCCCTTTCCTTTTGTGCTCAGATGTAGTAATACAGAGTTGGTGAACTGCCTTAGGCTGTATGTACGTAAGTCCTGGCTCCGGGCACATATAAGGGGCGCCAAAATCTGCAATGTACAATCAACCCTAACCCTAACACTAATCCACGCAGTTCGTAATGTGTAATGAGATTCATTGTCGAATCCCCCTTAGATGTGCCATGACCCAAAGTCCCTCTTGGGCTGCACAGACGGGCCCGGAGGGGCACCCACCAATGTGCACTGTGAAAATGACGTGGGAGCGGCTGGAGCGCTGGTTCATGTTGGTGCTGCCAGTGATTCGAGCTACGTTGCCACTCTGGAGCCAGCTCAAGGCTTCACTGGCACTGGTCACCTCCACCTCCAGCAGACCTTGTACCACTGGAGGGAGGCCACAATTAAGAGCCCAATGGGCTTTAGTAAGCTTGTGAATCAATGGTGTGTGTGTGTGTGTGCACATGTGTCACATTTCACTAACCAATATTGCCATTCTCTTGCTCCCTTAGCTGCAAGGTCTTCCTTGCAGTTGTGCCACTGTCGAGCAAGTCTCTGAGCTCTTCCTTGTACACCTCAACGTAAGACACACACACTGTGTGGGATAGTGTGTCAGGTAGAGACTAGGGGAGGGGAGAGTGAGGGGAGGGGAGAGTGAGGGGAGGGGAGAGTGAGGGGAGGGGAGAGTGAGGGGATGGGAGAGTGAGGGGAGGGGAGAGTGAGGGGAGGGGAGGGTGAGGGGATGGGAGAGTGAGGGGAGGGGAGGGTGAGGGGAGGGGAGAGTGAGGGGAGGGGAGAGTGAGGGGAGGGGAGAGTGAGGGGATGGGAGAGTGAGGGGAGGGGAGAGTGAGGGGAGGGGAGGGTGAGGGGATGGGAGAGTGAGGGGAGGGGAGGGTGAGGGGAGGGGAGAGTGAGGGGAGGGGAGAGTGAGAAAAGTAGCAAATTGTCAACTACGTACGTAACTATTCACCTGAAGGCCTTTGAAGATGTCGTTCAAGGCTCGTGGGATCATCCCTTCCCTCTCCCCATTCCACTCCACCTCTGCTCCACTTCCTAGGGTATATGTCTTTCCTGACCCCTGTGCAGTAGTAGGAGCAAGCATGGGTCAAGTCACCCTCTTCACGCCTCCTCCCCCACACAATAGCAGCACGATTTGTGCAAATATATACACATGCAGTGGAGCCTCTCTATAAAGGACACTCTGAATAAGGGGGACACCTCCCTAATGAGGACACTGTTTGCAGTCCCAACCACATAGAACTGTGTGCAAATTTACCTCTGAATTAGGGACACCTCTCTATACAGGACAGCCAGCTGGGTCCGCCCCCCAGCGTTCGGAACCCCCCTCCCCCCCCTCCCCCCCCTCCCTCCCCCCCTCCCCTCCCTCCCTTACCTTACCTACGTGGTTGTCTCCGCCTACCAATCTTTAAAACACAACCAGCAACACCGCCCAGCTCTCCACCGACTGTCCACTCAGAATGTCCTCCCCCTCCCCGTCCTCCCCATGCACACACACACACACACCACCACACTTACTGTCTGCCCGTACGCTAGGAGTGTTGCGTTGAAGCCCTCCAACGTGCTGTGGACCAAAGACGAGGCACACTTGTGGTAGGTCTCCTCCTGCGTGCTCTCTGGCAGGAGAACTCGGTCAAATGTGAACGATTGCTCGCCTCCCAGCACCAACTGCTTCTGGGAAACTACTCTCACGCACTCTGCAACTTCGCCTCTTCCTCGAAGCATCTCCCCCTCCAAAAGCGGGCGCACCTAGATTCATAGCGAATAACAAAGCGACGAACACTCGCTGTCAGCATGCACATACGCACGCACATGTCACCGAATGTAGGCAACTTGCACTGTGCGCGCTGGGCCTGCTAGGGCTCACTCGAACGGCAACTCGAACTGCCACTTCTCTCTTCGCCATTTTACTTGTTTACACCAATTTTATATACACTGGCCTATATAATATTTTAGTGTATAGCTCAGGTACATCCATCACTGTCCTCATCAAGTACAGAGCATTGCGAATGTGCATAAATATGCAAGTATACAAAAGGGAATGGCTGGATATTAAAATACCACTCATGCAGAAAAAATAGCATGAGCCGCAAGTATAGAAAGTGATGGCAGACTTATTAATGGCCCAATGTATATACAGCTAGCTGTATCATTCTGAGGTAGCTATATATAATAATAAACAAAATGATACAAGATTATATAGGCTAAACTCATCAGCTTGTCATATATCACCATATTCTATTGCAAAAGGATGGCATTCACTTTGCTGCACACCTACGGAATATAGTCATACCTCACTTGGAATATCTGGAAGTGTATTAAGTGTATTCATATGCTGAAGACCCTCAAAATGTTGCTTGGGCTGTACCATGATGCCTCTTGTCCTCTGTGGTTCTTCGATCACTTCTCTGACCCCTCCAGACAGGAGCAGCAAGTCCATAGGTAAGAAGAGGATTGGTAAGGCAGTGAGCTGTGCTTTACTAGCAAAGTCCATATCTTCCGTAATGACAAGGACCACTAGTGCTAAGAACAAGAGAATGTGGCAGATCAATAGTAAAACTCCCCAGATCTTGGTCGTGTATATGAGCAAAAGAATGGAGAATATAGTGATAATGAATCTCAGCAGTTGAATAGCACCTATGTAGACAAGAAAAGCAGTGATCACTTGAAAGGAAGAGGCAAGGATATCCAACTGAATGCGAAACAAAATACAGTCCAGAGTCTCTTTTTCAGTGATATTGAGGACATCACTGCAGCTCACTGGAGTCAACCCACGTACACATGTGTGGCCATTGCAGTCATCGTCTGTGATTGGTGTGGTGATTGTTAGATTTTCCACTAACAGTGCTTCAAGACACAGCCATACACCCAAAGTAAACGCTAGGATCACAATGGCTGCAAGGAAGTATGTAGCTGGTGTGCGGTCAATGTAGTAGCGCAACTGCTTGGGGTTTCCCCTGGGGGTTCTTAGTCGAATATAGAAGAATTCACCAATGACCCAGTACTTGTAGGTGAGCTTTGGTGGATGAATCATTTCTCCATTCACAAGCTTTACAGATGCAAGCATATAAGACAATATAACTCGAAAGTCAATCTGTCCGGCACTGGTGTACATCACCACGTGCAGAAACAGGAGTAAGCCAATTATGGTAAATGCTGGACAGAGAATGTTCAGCACAACATTGCATACAATGGTGTGCCAAAAGTAGTCCTGTTGAGAGTTGTAGCGGACACCAATGAAGATATTCCACATCACTGCGATCATAAAGCATATTATATAATTATTATATATAACATGGGCACTATAAAAGGTTAAATAGTTAATACAATTACGAATGCACCATCCCTGAGAACTATCACCTTAATTCCTGGCATACAAATTATTGTGCATGGGAATAGCTATATTATACATAATTATAATATACCATAACTAATTCTTTCTGTATGATTATGGCAATGTACATATAAATGAAGCTAAAACAATACTGCAGACCATCATCAAATCTGCAATGACTATAATTTTTTCTGCAAAGCAACGTTTCATGTATACTATCATCCTTCAAATTAATTAACAAACCACTATACCATTCACGCACTGCAGTAGGTAACTTACAGCACATTACTGAAAGGCTGAAGCACATTAGAGCAGCATACATCATTGCGCAGGCTGCCATATTTAGGCTCTGAAACTTGCTGTAGTCTACTCTGTCGGACTGCACGTCGTAGATTTCAACCTCCATAAATTGACAGTCTGCTGTCTTCAGTACAGCAGAAGGCCTTTGTTTGACCACGTTTGCAGCATCCACTCTACGAAGCAAACCACCCTCTTCAGCTGCAGTTTCAGGGGTGCTCAATGTACTCAATCTTGCAGAATGAGGTATTCTCTCTGCCATATCCACTGTCAATACACTATGGAAAGTTGGAAGGTCTTCTTCAGCCGTTGATTGGGTCCTATTCCAGGTATCAGAGACACTGCTTTTTGGTCTCACAGGAGAATTACATCTTTCTGTAGATTGTAGTTCAGCAGTGGCTGTGTGGGGATGGTAGTGTCATGAATGAAGGCAAGACAATGGAATATATATAGGTAGTTAAAATCTAAATCCAACCAGCTCCTGGAAAGTGTCAAGCTAGTATATGCAAATGCTTACCTGCTGCATCAGAAGCCCTAGCTCGCTGTATAATTAGCTCCACAGCCACCCAGGTCAGGGGAGTGGCGATAAACGGTAGCAGTAGAATGGCCACTGAGGCCGTGCCCACTAGGTACCAGGCATTTGTAGCCTCTCCATCGCTCACCGTCGTGAAGCTAAGTATACCTGTATAGTAATGAAGCATAATAGAATAATTGGAACACAAAAGAACCACGTTATAGCAGTGGAATTATGGCCAAATGGTGTCTAGGGCAAATCTGTAAGATACTTAGCAAACCTGCATGTATATATAGGTTTAATTATGCAGGATATATAAACTAATTACAGTCAGATTGAGGAATGCATCGTAAAATCTATTTGCATACATATGTTAGTATGTCTATGTATTGCATTTATATTTTGGGTGATTGAATAATGTGTGGTTTTGCATTGGCAAGCTGTGGCATACGTACATACATGGCATTGTAGAGGCCCATTGCTACACAGAAAATTGACAGTGAGCATATATATAGGCGTACGTAGCAGAAGCAATAGCGACTTGATTGTGGAGATTACTTTGGCCCAATACTGGTCTATAACAACTGCATACAAAAATATTTTGTATATATTATATACAATCGACAAAGCCTATGAAGCCAAAAGGTCTTATAATTATAATCAATCAAACT
The DNA here is from genome assembly GCA_949841015.1 of Aplysina aerophoba. Taxonomy (NCBI): domain Eukaryota; kingdom Metazoa; phylum Porifera; class Demospongiae; order Verongiida; family Aplysinidae; genus Aplysina; species Aplysina aerophoba. Next base: position 4,458,395 of record OX465049.1, read on the forward strand.
GTTAATATTGGTCTGGTATGTATGAATATGCTCAAGAGCAATTTGCTGTTATACATGTTTGGGAAATTCATATATATACGTCACACGTGCATATAGACTTTGTGGTTTAGTCATCATCACTAGGCGGCTTCTATGTTCTTTGATGCAAGTCTGCAGTTGCCCGGCTCTTGATTATAAATATATTAATATCCTCAGCAAGATTCAGAGCTATGAAGCATGGTTATACACATGTCTATTCAACTGAGGTGCTGGAATCTTGATGTCAGTAAGAAGCCTGCCACGTTGGGGGAGGGGAAGGCCTGAATGCGATGTTGTAGTACGCATAGCAGGCACCTCCTACTAGGTTCTTTGATGTAGAGTAGCACTAGCATAGCATAACATAAGTAGCATAACATTGCAAAAGTAGCACTAGCATAGCATCACGCATAGCATAATGTTGCATAATAGCAAACCAAGCATGTACGTATAGGATATAATATATATTATATTAAGCATAGCATAACATAGCATATAGCATAGCATAGCATAGCATGACATATATAGCGTGGCATGGCATGGCATGGCATAGCATAGCATAGTGTTAGCACATCTAGTAGAAGAGGAATTAAAGTATGTGGCATCATGCTGGAGAATGGAGAAGCTGGCAGACAGCTGATCCACAGATTCAAATTTAAGAACACACACACTGAAGCAGTAATCAAGTTGATCCTATTGCAACACACGACATAGAGGACAGGCCACTGGATCTAAAAAGTGAGACAATAAGTGTAGAGTATATATGAACTCCAAAAACTGATGCAGATGAGAGTCGGGTAGACTGTATAATATTATTACTGTGGAGCGCTCCACCAATGCCATCAACTTGGACCCAGGCTGCATGTCTCTGTGTACCTTTTCAGAAGAGCTTCCCTCAAACGAATTATAGGCACTGATATCCCCTGCTGCATGAGGCAACCATTATCCACTGGGAAATATATACTTCATTCATCATTGGGAAACCATTCCACATGCCCCATTGTATACAACATTACATTTCATGCATCTGCCAACCTTTATTTCTCTTCTGCATATACACATCTTCCTTTGTACACTTTAATTGCAAACAAAAGAATGCATATGGCCCCTTTAAGACGAAACCTCTTGCTCCACTAGTCTGAACTATTTAAGCCAATTAAGCCTAGCCAACCCTTTGCCTATCCTTTTTGATGAAACAGCTAGGTTCTAACGAGGATTAATATGTATATTCACATCTTTGCTTTCATTCTCACCCACTATCTGCACTGCAGCCATTCAAGGACTAACTGGACATGCACCTCACACTCCCACACACATGACAGCCATGCCATTTAAAACTCCCATGATACTATTACCTGTGGTATTTGATTGGTGACTATTCTGTTCCTATATATATATAGTCATCATTGTTGCTATTCACTGTAGTAGCACCGAGGCAAGGACTCAGAGAGATTATATACTCCACTCACCTAGCACAGCAGCAGACACTGCTACTGAAAGACAAATTGCCAGCAAAATGATACAAGCCCATCCTCGCCTTCCCAAACAATTTGCCATGGTCTACAATACTTCAGGACTGCACTCTGCATGCACACGAAAGGTTAAATTTAGCTTCAAAATAAACACTTGCGGTAATGCTTACCTGTGTTCTTGTGTCATGCGCAGTCACGCAAGTGAAACACCTTTTGTGGGCTGGCATTGTATGTCAGTACAGCCGAAGATCACAGAGCACTTGTGTGTAACACTTAACCTATAGCTTCGTTTGGAGCAGTCACACCTATCGAAACACCTTTCATGAACTGGCACTGCATGCCACCAAACACAGGATTTCACTGAATTACATCACCCCTAGCGAGCTTTAGAGCTTACGTATCCAATGTTAGTTGGCACTTGATTAGACATTGTATGCTTGAGTGTGAGAGGTGCACACACATGCATTTCTATGATTGTATAATTGACCAATATTATTCCTGATCAATTATACATAATTATAATGTATAATTTAAGAGATCATGCAAATTGACCTAAGGCTAAATGGCTAAATGCAGCAATGAGTGGGTATTGCAAATGAGTGTACAGCAAAACCATCATAATTGTAAGAGATTGTAATTGTGTGCTGTGTCAACTATACAGTTATACTGTCTCACTCTGAGATGATGAAATATCTGCAAGTGTATTCATACGCTGAAGACCATCGAAGTATTGCTTGGGCCGTACCATGATGCCTCTTCTCCTCTGTGGTTTTTGGATCACTTCTCTGACCCCTCCAGACAGGAGCAGCAAGTCCATAGGTAAGAAGAGGATTGGTAAGGCAGTGAGTTTTGCTTTAGTGGGTGCACCAATAGAATCTATCACAGTAACAATGACCATTACTGTGATGAACAATAGAATGTTACATATCAATAGCACCACTCCCCAGATCTTGCTGTGGTACACCAGCAAGAGGATGGAAACCGCAGTGACAATGAATTTCAGTAGTTGAACAGCAGCAATGTATAGAAAAATTGCAGTGATCAGTTCATTGGAAGAGTAATAGATATTGAGCTGGATGCGAAACATTACACAGTTTAGAGTCCTAGGTTGTATCATTTACATTGAGGACATCAGTGTGGCTGAGTGTAGTCAACCCATGTACACATGTGTAGCCACTCAAATCATCGTCTGTGACCGGTGTGGTAATTGTTCGATATTCCAGCAACAGTGCTTCAAGACACAGCCATGCAGCCAAAATAAACGCTAGGACCACAATGGCTGCAAGGAAGTATGTAGCTGGTGTGCGGTCAATGTAGTAGCGCAACTGCTTGGGGGTTCCCCTGGGGGTTCTTAGTCGAATATAGAAGAGGTTGCCAATCATCCATGCCGTACCTGAAGGTGAGCCTTGGTGGATGAACCACTTCTCCATTCACAAGCTTTACAGATGCAAGCATATAAGATAATATATGCCGAAAGTCAATCTGTCCAACACTGGTGTACATCACCACGTGCAGAAACAGAAGTAAGCCAATTATGGCAAATGCGGGACAGAGAATGTTCAGCACAACATTGCACATAATGGTCAGCCAAAAGTAGTCCTGTTGAGAGTTGTAGTGGACACAATTGAAGATATTCCACATCACTACATGAAGCATAGATAAATGTATAAAAATACATCCATGGATGCACACATATGAATATTATACTTTCTGTGAGAACTACCTCCTTTCTCATATAGCTATAGAGCTTTGACTGTATATGTCTATGCACAGCAATAGCTTTAATTAAGCCTGCTCACTCGCAAACCTAGCACTCATGCCACTGATGTATGAACGCTTTGTATAAACGTACTATTGACTGGAGTGCTATAGAAATCATATAAATTATACTCCATAGCGTGTATACACATCTCACTTGCCTTAATTATTCAGCATTAATTGCACACATTCATTACTCAATTATCTTATACAGATGTAATACAATTATATAGCTAACATTATTACATGTACACAATCCTACAATTCATTACTCAATTATCTTATACAGATGTAATACAATTATATAGCTAACATTATTATATATACACAATCCTACAATTCATTATGAGGGCTACAGATAGCTATAGAGGATCTATCTTAGGCAATATGTTCCTGTTATGTATATATATATATATGGACAAGCAAAATTATTTTGCTGCAAATGTGTAATGTCATGGCCATGCATTCTTGTTGTCATGATATACACCAGAGAATGATTGGTGAAGCATACTATAGGTACCTGCATGGGCTATATTTTCTGCAACGGTTCACTGAATTCCACAGTGCAGAATCAACTTCTTAATGCATGTAACCCCTTCTTCAACTTAGGACGCCTCCATCTACCTTTCATGCCATGCAGTGGAAACTTACAGCACATTAAGGAAAGGCTGAAGCACATTAGAGCAGCATACATCATGGCACAGGCTGCCTTATTCATGCTCTGAAACTTGCTGTGGTCTACTCTGTCGGGCTGCATGTCATAGATTTCAACCTCCAGAAATTGACCGTCTTTTGTTAGTAAATCGGTGGACCTTCTCCCTATTGCTCGCACTGAGTCTGTTTTGCCCAAGGGTGACACATTATGCAAACCCTGAACATCGTTTTTGCCAGCTGCTTTAGAGTTGTTTTCATTTGTCTTTGCAGGAGGGCTCATTCTCTCTATTGTAACCATTGTGGATGCTGTAGTAGGGAAATGTGGAAGGTTCCCTTCAGTCACGTGTTCAGATTGCATGCAATCAAAGGAATAAGAAACTCTGGTATTCCGTCTGGGAGGAGGACTACTTCCCTCTCTAGGCTGCAGTTCAGTGTCAGCAGTGTCAGTTGCTGCCTCGGCAGAAGCCTTTGCTTGCTGTATAAGCAGCTCCACAGCCACCCAGGTCAGGGGAGTGGCGACAAGCGGTAGCAGTAGAATGACCACTGAGGCCGTGCCCACTAGGTACCAGGCATTTGCAGCTTCTCCATTGTTCACTGTTGTGAAGCTAAGTATACCTGCAGCAATAAATCATATCATAGTATGATAATTGGAACACAACAGAACCACATTATAGAAGCGGAATGGCCAAATGGTGCCTAGGGCAAACCTATTCAGTCATATAGTTCCTGGAGCACATAATGAATAAAAACTAGGGGTAGCGCCCAAACAAATGATTATATTTTCTCATGCTAGACATAATTATTACTATTTTAGACCTCCTGCTTCCTAGGGCCTAGCTAACATTGAATTTGTCATGCATGCCCTGTGTCTCTGAGTGCTAGCTACATTTCTCGACAAGACATCAATCACAGTTGCAGACCAGATTTCAAAATATCTAGATCTAGTATTCCTTATGCTCTTCTGAACACAACTATAGAGACATTAGCAACCATGCAGCTCTTCTGAACACAACTATAGAGACATTAGTGAATAAGTGGCTGGGTGCACACGTCCATTTGTGAATGTCTCCTGATAGACCATTTATGAAGTATAACTGATGTTTCACTAGGGGGAAGGTCAATAGGCTATAATGCTATATATATATATATATAAAATGTTGTGTATAATTATACAACTAACTCAAGACAAATGACAAACAGGTCCATTAGGTAAAGGTAGTGATGGCATGGCAAACGTGTCCATGGCATAATGTACCAGAGATTAGCTATGCAATGTTCTGCATTTGCTTAGTAAATAGCTCTCTGAAAAACCGTGTTTTCCCGGTAAGGTAAAATGGGGTAACTCCGTGAAAACTTACTTCGTCGTCGCGTAATTCCAACAGTTGATAAGCGACAAACGTCCAACTTCGATGTCAGGTACTAGCATCTATGTCCACCTCGCACACCAATACTAAAATAAATTGCGCTTACAGTTCCTGAGATATTGTAGAATTCTGACGATCAGTCAAACAAGTATTTCGAGTTAAAAAACTCGTGGGGCTGCCGCCCCAACTCGAACTTCTTGCTGACTCAGTCACAAGTCAGGTACATGACAATTTGTTCAAACTTGCCCATGCAGAAAGCATTGGCATGCACATAGCTTCACCCATGCAAGGGCACACAGACTCAAACAGATTGTGCAATTATTTCTTACTTTCCTTTGCTCATTTGGAGCTGCACCAAACAATCCTGCTATTCATACCTAGCCACATAGTGTGTTTCTTGCTTGAAGACAGAAACACAATCAGAAGGTATTGACACACACGTGCACACATGCACACACACATACACACACACACACACACACACACACACACACACACACACACACACACACACACACACACACACACACCACACACACACACACAGCCCAGAGGGACACGGTAGCAGGTGTTTGGCCGCGGCAGAAATTAGGATTCGTTCGAGTACCAACAGCGCGTCACTGGAGACAATTGTAGCTAGAGGCTTTCACTGCGTGCTGAGATTTTCTACGCGAAACACAGCTAGCAAGCCTAAGAAGAGAGAATTCACGCCCTCACCAAGCTTGGCATTACTCCTGCCAATTGTTCTCGGCAGCGTTGTGAAGATAGAAAGTCGGCAAGCCACAAATTGAACACGCAGCAAACGATACGGTTCGTCTTCTGAGCTTAGCGCCGCTCCTGTCCTTTGTCTGAGGCAATGGTGCAACAACGCTGATGTTGGCATCGAATGAACAGAGCGGGACGTTCAAAGCGACGACTAACGGCGACCTGTGCCGCTTTCTGAGGTCTTTCTGTAGCTTTCTCCCCCTAGCGAGCCACAAAAAATGGCCGACAATATAAATGTTTCGGAACGCAATACTTTGCCTGTACTTTACAATATAAATGTCAGTACAGTTATACTACCGCCGCGTCAACATTATATATCTATCTATCTATCTATCTATATTTCCGTAACATGAAGCCATACAACGAGCGCAAAATGAAAACAATATAGGGGCTGCCTGCGGCAGCCCCTAAAAATGGCCGACAATATAAATGTTCCCGAACGCAATACTTTGCCTGTACTTTACAATATAAATGTCAGTACAGTTATACTATCACCGCGTCAACATTATATATATATATATATATTTTTCCGTAACATGAAGCCATACAACGAGCGCAAAATGAAAACAATATAGGGGCTGCCTGCGGCAGCCCCTAAAAATGGTGGATGGGGTACCTCCGGGAATTTCAGAAATAGTGACTGCGTGACCACCCGTGTGGACTACGTCGAACGTGTCGACAGTGCATCCTGTGGCAAACACGATGTTTCTAACTTTGGAACAAGTTTTTTTGGTAGAATTAGGAGTTTTAGCGTATATAGATCTACATTCATGTTGACAGGAAAGTTTTTTGCACAAACATTTCGTAGCCACACAGGAAGTTGCTTCTCTATCACAGCAAGGAAGAATTGTCGCGCTCAGCTCGCTTGCGAGGTATTCTGTATGGAGTAAACATTGTGCTTGCCTAAATACGTCTTGATCGCAAGTGTACTGGTGAAGTTATATAGCTACCTTTCGGAAGTCATTTTTTACCCCACGTGACCTTACTACAAGCTCCCGAAAGAGGAGGAATCGATCGTTGTATACATATAGCCGTCCCATTCTTTCGCCAGGGGGACGTAATATACATATAGCTGCACGAACAAACCCAACTGGTGGATGTCCGTCGGTGTCGTCATCATATTGTGTATATACATGTAAACTTTCCCCATGATGTGGCTCGTCTCTCAGGACACGTTTCTCTGTGGCATTTGATTTGTTACCTATTCTGTTCAGTCTAGTGCTAGAACAGCGAATCAAACATTAATACGAGGTTACTCCACTCACCTAGCACAATTGCAGACACTATTACTGCAATGGAGAGTGCCAGTAAAACGAAGAAAGCCCACGTATGTCTCTCCCAATATTTCGTCATGGCGTACGTTAGACAAACACTGAGCAACGCTACGGTAATTATTCTAAACGCAAAATTCCGAATTTTGGCAGCCTATATATTGTGCCGCCATATGCCCTATATATATACACATAGTTTGAGGATGTTTGAATGGGGTGGAATGAGTTCAGAGGCATTGGGAGGTTTGTCGATGGAGAAGGTTTAAAGGAGGTAGCCTGGAGAGATGTAAGAGGTGTGTGGAGGCAGGAGGCACAGAGCCACCCTAAGTTAGATTTGATTGGTAGACTGATGGAGAAGGAGTGTGAGGGTCGTGGCCCATGGCATGATGGTGAAAGGTAAGACGAGGAGGAGAATGTTAGTGAAATTGAGAGGAGGAACAGCAGAGTTGGCAGTTGAAACCAGAAGATAGTGGGGTTAGAGAAGAGAAGAAAGAATATGCAAGAACTGTAGAGGTGGAGAGGTGGAGGATGTTGGGCATTTGCTGATGAGATGAATATATGTGGAAGAGGAGAGGGGGAAATTGAAGGAACTGATGTGTGAGAGGGTGGAAGGATGGCAGAATATGCATGATAATGACAGGGTGGTGGTAGTGATGGATAGCACATGTGGAGATGAAGCAGTTGGAAGGGCAGTGGAGAGATTGTGGCTGAGGAGCAGGCACCATCCCTCAACCTAGACCCTAACATTTATTCATTATGAATATATATATATATATATATATATATATATATATATACGGAACTGCCAGCTAGTTACCATCAGAAATGGCAGCAAGGGTTATGACTCGGAACAGCCAGCTAGATACCGTCTCGGCTGGCAGCAAGGGTTAGGACTCGAAACTGCTAGCTAGTTACAATCGGGGGAAGGCAATGATTGATAGGGCAGGCAGAGAAGAAGCATTATCTTATCGATTCTGCATTTTATCACAGTGCTGCATGGGGCAGTGATGCCCTAGTGTGCCTTGGCGCATGGTGCACTTGAATAATAATGATATTAATGATATGATATGATATGATAAACTTCCGCTCTATTACTGTGTACGTAATCGCGAAGGGGTTGGCTGACATGCGTGATTAGTGGAAATACGGGTCAAATGAAATGCTGCATATCAATATATACCCACTGTTCGTTATAGCTCGTACTAGCTACTAGGTACAGTATACTCAGGAACGGCAGGTGGCCCTGCATGGCACCCATGGAAGGATATGAGAAGAAAGATATTTCCCTCAATGTACAGCTATAGTACACGTTATGACTATTAATTTTAGCATGTCCACTATTGTACATGTCACATGCACTTGCCTGGATTCCATGTCTTGTGTATGGTTTCCTACTGTGGTGTTGAAGCTGGTGCAGGGTAAAGGGCACAGTATCAAATGGAGAGCTGACTAGATGTTGGCCATAACTAGCTACGTGGTCCCTCTATGCAATATGTCTACCTGTCATTGCAATATAGTGTTATAATACATAATCTGTTCTACTGCGCAAGCTATCATTCTGATAATTAATTATAACTCATTCTGATGAAGCAAAGTTCCTTCCAGTTAGCATAATTTGCTTTTGCCAATAATCAGACAAAATGTACTGTATAGGCTTAAATGAGCGAGTAAGTGTTCAATCGAACAACTCATAATCAAGCACGTAGAAATGCTCAAATCTATATATATTATACCCCCAAAATATGTGTACATTTGAACTTCCATAAAATTGAAGTTGGGAAATTAGATATGCATAACATACAGCCGCAATAACTTAGAAAACACATCATACGCATGTTGCATTTTAATATATATTACCACTATACCAAGCTGCTTCAAAATGCATGCCAGTTTGCCTCCCAGTCTACAGTCATACTTCACTTTGTGGTGACAGAATGCCAGCAAGTGTATTCATATGGTGAACACCTTTGAAGTAATACTTGGGCTTCACTATGAGACATCTTGTCCTCTGTGGTTCTTGGATCACTGTTTTGATCCCTCCAGACAGGAGAAGAAAGTCCATGGTAAGAAAGAGAATTGGTATGGAGGTGAGACAATAAGTGTGGACTACATGTTTGGGAAATTCATATACATCACACATACAAACTTCAGTCTTCATCACTCAGCAGCTTTTACATTCTTTTTGACGCAAATCTGCAGTTGCCAGTCTCTTTATATATTATATAATTTATATCACTACCCTCAGCAAGATTCACAGCTAGGAAGCATGGTTATACACATGTCTATTCAACTGAGGTGCTGGAATCTTGATGTCAGTAAGAAGCCTGCCACATTGGGGGAGGAGAAGGCCTGAATGCAGCCTTGATGTTGTAGTACGCATAGCAGGCAACTCCCACTAGGTTCTTTGAT
>OX465049.1:4470602-4485602 GCA_949841015.1 Aplysina aerophoba
ATAGCATAGCATAGCATAGCATAGCTTAGCATAGCATAGCATTAGTATAGCATAGCATAGCATAGCATAGCATAGCATAGCATAGCTTAGCATAGCATAGCATAGCATAGCATTAGTATAGCATAGCATAGCATAGCATAGTATAGCATAGCATAGCATAGCATAGTATAGTATAGCATAGCATAGTATAGCATAGCATAGCATAGCATAGCATAGCATAGCATAGCATAGCATAGCATAGCATAGCATAGCATAGCATAGCATAGCATAGCATAGCATAGCATATAGCATAGCATAGCATAGCATAGCACATCTAGTAGAAGAGGAATTAAAGTATGTGGCATCATGCTGGAGAATGGAGAAGCTGGCAGACAGCTGATCCACAGATTCAAATTTAAGAACACACACACTGAAGCAGTAATCAAGTTGATCCTATTGCAACACACGACATAGAGGACAGGCCACTGGATCTAAAAAGTGAGACAATAAGTGTAGAGTATATATGAACTCCAAAAACTGATGCAGATGAGAGTCGGGTAGACTGTATAATATTATTACTGTGGAGCGCTCCACCAATGCCATCAACTTGGACCTGGGCTGCATGTCTCTGTGTACCTTTTCAGAAGAGCTTCCCTCAAACGAATTATAGGCACTGATATCCCCTGCTGCATGAGGCAACCATTATCCACTGGGAAATATATACTTCATTCATTATTGGGAAACCATTCCACATGCCCCATTGTATACAATATTACATTTCATGCATTTTCCAACCTCTATTTCTCTTCATACACATCTTCCTTTGTACACTTTAATTGCAAACAAAGGAATGCATATGGCCCCTTTAAGACGAAACCTCTTGCTCCACTAGTCTGAACTATTTAAGCCTATTAAGCCTAGCCAACCCTGAGATTTACAGATCTACTTTAATGAGATTCAAAATCTCTTTGCCTATCCTTTTTGATGAAACAGCTAGGTTCTAACGAGGATTAATATGAATATTCACATCCTTGCTTTCATTCTCACCCACTATCTGCACTGCAGCCATTCAAGGATTAACTGGACATGCACCTCACAGTCCACAATGACAGCCATACCATTTAAAACTCCCATGATACAATTACCCGTGGTATTTGATTGGTGACTATTCTGTTCCTATATATTATATAGTCGTCATTGTTGCTATTCACTGTAGTAGCACCGAGGCAAGGACTCAGAGAGATTACTCCACTCACCCAGCACAGCAGCAGACACTGCTACTGAAACACATATTGCCACAAAATGATACAAGCCCATCCTCGCCTTCCCAAACAATTTACCATGGTCTACAACAATACTTCAGAGCTGCACTCTGTATGCACATGAAAGGTCCAATTTAGCTTCAAAAGAAACACTTGTGGTAATGCTTACGTGTGTTCTTGTGTCATGCGCAGTCATGCAAGTGAAACACCTTTTGTGGGCTGGCATTGCATGTCAGTACAGCCGAAGATCACAGAGCACTTGTGTGTAACACTTAACCTATAGCTTCGTTTGGAGCAGTCACACCTATCGAAACACCTTTCATGAACTGGCACTGCATGCCACCAAACACAGGATTTCACTGAATTACATCACCCCTAGCGAGCTTTAGAGCTTACGTATTCAATGTTAGTTGGCACCTGATTAGACATTGTATGCTTGAGTGTGAGAGGTACACACACATGCATTTCTATGATTGTATAAGTGACCAATATTATTGCTGATCAAGTATACATATAATGTATAATTTAAAGATTATGCAAATTTGGATTGGCATAAGACAAAATGCAGCAATGAGTGTGCAAATGAGTGTACAGCAAAACCAGCATAATTGTAAGAGACGAAAAATTATTGAAATGCTGGTTGTGTACTGTGCCAACTGTACAGTTATACTGTCTCACTCTGAGATGATGACACATCTGCAAGCGTATTCATATGCTGAAGACCATCGAAGTATTGCTTGGGCCGTACCATGATGCCTCTTGTCCGCTGTGGTTCTTGGATCACTTCTCTGACCCCTCCAGACAGGAGCAGCAAGTCCATGGGTAAGAACAAGATTGGTAAGGCAGTGAGTTTTGCTTTAGTGTATACGCCAATAGAACCCATCACCGTAACAATGACCATTACTGCGATAAACAATAGAATGTTACATAACAATAGCACCACTCCCCAGATCTTGCTGCGGTACACCAGCAAGAGGATGGAAACTATAGTGGCAAGGAATTTCAGTAGTTGAACAGCAGCAATGTATAGAAGAATTGCAGTAATCAGTTCATTGGAAGAGTGATAGATATTGAACTGGATGCGGAACAATACACAGTTTAGAGTCCTTGTATCATTTACATTGAGGACATCAGTGTGGCTGAGTGCAGTCAACCCATGTACACATGTGTAGCCACTGAAATCGTCGTCTGTGACCGGTGTGGTGATTGTTAGACTTTCCACTAACAGTGCTTCAAGACACAGCCATGCAGCCAAAGTAAACGCTAGGACCACAACGGCTGCAAGGACGTATGTAGCTGGTGTGCGGTCAATGTAGTAGCGCAACTGCTTGGGGTTTCCCCTGGGGGTTCTTAGTCGAATATAGAAGAGGTCGCCAATCATCCAGTACTTGAAGTTGAGCCTTGGTGGAGGAACCACTTCTCCATTCACAAGCTTTACAGATGCAAGCATATAAGACAATATAACTCGAAAGTCAATCTGTCCGGCACTGGTGTACATCACCACGTGCAGAAACAGGAATATGCCAAATATGGCAAATGCTGGACAGAGAATGTTCAGCACTACACTGCACACAATGGTGCGCCAAAAGTAGTCCTGCTGAGAGTTGTAGCGGACACCATTGAAGATATTCCACATCACTGCATGGAGCATAGATAAATGTAGATAAAATACATCCATGGAATGCATGCATATGAACATACGTTCTGTGAGAACTGCCTCTTTTCTTATACAGCTCTAGAGCTTTGAAAGTTGGAAACCGACACCATTTCTGATTATTTGCACCACCTTTAAAGACCTGAGATTGCAACTATTCAACTACTGCTATTCCTTATCACAAACTTTTTTTGAACTCCCCATGGCTAGTAAAACACATTTTATTTTAAATAACTACAATAGCCTTATAGCAAAGTTGCTTTATAGAATGTATACCCAAAGACAATTACTCCTATTTAGCCACTAATGTAACTCACTAATTCCCCCCCACCCCCCCCCCCCACGCACATCTCCTTTACAATTCTCTGTATCCCCATTTTCTTTTCTTTTTCCTGTGACCAGTAAGCCAACGCTGGCTGCGCAGCCTCTGACACATGCTGCTGTCACATTAATAACAAGTGTATATATATATATACACCAGAGAATGATTGGTGAAGCATACTATAGGTACCTGCATGGGCTATATTTTCTGCAACGGTTCACTGAATTCCACAGTGCAGAATCCATTTCATAATGCATGCATATAACCCCCTCTTCAAATTAGGACGCCTCTATCTACCTTTCTTGCACTGCAGTAGGTAACTTACAGCACATTACTGAAAGGCTGAAGCACATTAGAGCAGCATACATCATGGCACAGGCTGCTTTATTCATGCTCTGAAACTTGCTGTGGTCTACTCTGTTGGGCTGTACATCATAGATTTCAACCTCCAGAAATTGACCATCTTTTGTTAGTACATCGGTGGACCTTCTCCCTATTGCTCGCACTGAATTTGTTTTGCCCAAGGGTGAACCCTGAACATCGTTTTTGCCAGCTACTATAGAGTTGTATACGTTTGTCTCTGCAGGAGGGCTCATTCTCTCTATTGTAACCATTGTGGATACTGCAGTAGGGGAATTTGGAAGGTCCCCTTCAGTCACGTGTTCAGATTGCGTGCAATCAAAGGAATAAGAAACACTGGTATTCCGTCTAGGAGGGGGACTGCTTCCCTCTCTAGGCTGCAGTTCAGTGTCAGCAGTGTCAGTTGCTGCCTCAGAAGAAGCCTTTGCTTGCTGTATAAGCAGCTCCACAGCCACCCAGGTCAGGGGAGTGGCGACAAACGGTAGCAGTAGAATGGCCACTGAGGCCGTGCCCACTAGGTACCAGGCATTTGTAGCCTCTCCATTGCTCACCGTCGTGAAGCTAAGTACACCTGCAGCAGTAAAGCATAATATAACAACATATCATAGTATGATAATTGGAACACAACAGAACCACATTATAGCAGCAGAACAGCCAAATGGTGTCTAGGGCAAACCCATTCAGTCATCTAGTTCCAGGAGCGCATTATGGATAAACATTAGTGGTAGTCAGATGGGGATTTGTACACATTGCCCAGTGTAGGGGATTTGCGACAAATGGCAGTAATCACTGGATATTACGCCAACCTGACCAGGTCAGTAAACACTAGTGGCAGTGCCCACACAAATGATTAAATTGGATTATTTTCTCATGCTAAACATATTACTACTTTTAGACCTGCTGCTTCCTAGGGTCTAGCTAACATTGAATTTGTCATGCATGCCCTGTGTCTCTGAGTGCTAGCTACATTTCTCAACAAGACATCAATCACAGTTGCAGACCAGATTTCAGGAATATCTATTGACCCATTCCATGTATGTGTACCCAAGCAACAGTTGTTAGCATACCTGTAGCTCCCAAAGGCAATACGTAGGCATGGTGAGCATATATGCATAGTTCGCTCTCTGAAAAAGCACGCTTTCCCGGTATATACTACAAGCGCCCACGAAAGAGGAGGAATTAATCGTTGTAGCCGCCCCATTCCTTCGCCAGGGAAACTAAGCTTTTGACGTGCGTAATATAGCTGCACGAACACACCAAACTGATGGATGCCAGTCGCTGTTACGTAGCTTACTGAATTGTGACAGCGGTGTCATCACTGTGGGCATGTAAGTCGTCCATGATGTGGCTCGATCGCCTCTCAGGACACGTTTCTCTGTGGCATTTGATTGTTACCTATTCTGTTCAGTCTAGTGCTAGGACAGTGAATCAAACATTAATACGAGGTTACTCCACTCACCTAGCACAATTACAGACACTATTACTGCAATGGAGAGTGCCAGTAAAACGAAGAAAGCCCATGTACGTCTCTTCCAATAGTTCGTCATGACCTACGTTCGACAAACATGATATACCGTAATTATTCTAAAAACTCGAAAATCGAATTTTAGCAGCCTTACTGTGCCGATTAAAGGGACAGTATCGCCTCTTACGCAATACGCTCTATCAGACGTTACAGTAGCGGTATCTAGACATCAAAGCAGAGCTCTCAACCTCTTTGCATGAGCAAGAGTGAGACTTGAGATAAAAATGAGTGAGATTGGCATGTTCATGAGTGAGACGTGTAAAGGGGATACTTTCAGCTAAGAATTAGATTACACTGCTAAAATGTTTCATCATCACTCCTTTTCATAAACAGCTAGCTAGCTAGCTAGCTAACTACGCAACTACACAATAGCTAGGTATATAGGTAGCTATAGGTATATAATAGGTAGCTATATAGCTACTTAGTCTTAAATCTGATTGTTAAGGAAAGTAGTTGTAACAAAAGATTAGCTATTCAAAGTAACACATAGCTAGCTATCTAATTTTTAATTTCCAGTGTTTGCAGTAGCTAGCTACTGTACAGCTATACATACTCTACTATCAAGCTGCAACTAGAGTATGCTACACACCTTAGATTGTCCAAACTTGCATAATCTAGCTATGGCTGCACCCCTCCGGATCATACATAGATATTACGTGCAAATCAGCCATGTTTTATAATGACGTCACAAAAATGGCCGTTGAACGCGAAAGAGTAACAGCTTGCAACTGCCTTGAAGCAGTTGTCAGCCTATCTTACTTTCACTTGCTACTGGAAATTGTTTAAATGCAGTGCTCAGTGCTTCATTCTTCACTTTTAAGGTATTGCTGTTTAGAATTTAGCCAAAATGCGTGAGAAATGCAATCCTATGCGTGTGTGCGTGACATTCGTGTGAAATGCGTGTGTCTCACGCGCAATGCGTGAGAGTTGAGAGCAATGTCAAAGTGATATAATACATAATCTGTTCCACTGCTGTGTGCAAACTATTATTTCTGGTTAATTAACCAGGCAATGATGATTAACTCATTCTGAACCTTCCAGTTAGCATAATTTGCTTTTGCCAATAATTAGACAAAATGTACTGTATAGGCTAAAATGAGCGAGTAAGTGTTCAATCAAACAACTCATGATCAAGCATGTAGAAATGCTCAAATCTATGTATATACTCCCAAAATACCTTTGAACTTCCATAAAATAGATGTTGGAAATTAGATATACGCAACATGCAGCGGAAATAGCTTAGAAAACACATCATACGCATATTGCATTAATATATATTACCACTATACCAAGCTGCTTCAAAATGCATGCCAGTTTGCCTCCCAGTCTACAGTCATACTTCCCTTTGTGGTGACAGAACGCCGGCAAGTGTATTCATATGGTGAACACCTTTGAAGTAATACTTGGGCTTCACTATGAGACATCTTGTCCTCTGTGGTTCTTGGATCACTGTTTTGATCCCTCCAGACAGGAGAAGAAAGTCCATGGGAAGAAAGAGAATTGGTATGGAGGTGAGCTTTGCTTTATTAAGCAACTCGATGGATTCCACCTTAATGGCAAAGACCAGCACTCCTATGAACAACAGAATGTGAATTATCAAAAGTGCTACTCCCCAGACTTTAGTTTGGTAGAGGACCAAGAGGACAGCAACTATGATGGCGCTTATCTTTAGTATTTGGACAGAAGAAATGTACAGAAAGACAGCAGTAACTAGTTCATCGACTGAATGATAGATGTTATACTGAAAACGAAATGAAACACAGTGTATAATCTCTTTTTCCGTGATATTGAGGACATCACTGCAGCTCACTGGAGTCAACCCACGCAGACATGTGTAGCCACTGCAGTCATCGTCTGTGACCGGTGTGGTGATTGTTAGAATGTCCACTAGCAGAGCTTCAAGACACAGCCATGCAGAGTCAGTAAATGCCAGGAACACAAAAGCCATGAGAAGGTATGTAGCTGGTGTGCGGTCAATGTAGTAACGTAATTGTCTGGGATTTCCTTTGGGGGTTCTTAGTCGAATATAGAACATGTCTGCAATTGCCCAATATTGAAAGGTGAAATTAGGTGTGTGAATCAATTCTCCAGCCACAATCTTTACTGATGCTAGCATATAACTGTATATCACTCGGAAGTCAATCTGTCCAACGCTGGTATAGGTCACCACATTCAGAACCAGAAAAAATCCTACTATGCCAAATGCAGGGCAGAGAATATTCATTACCGACTTGAGTAGATAGATGGTCCAAAAGAGGTTTAGCTGATTGGTGTAGTATTCACCAATAACGATACTCCACATCACTGCATGCAGGGGCATGAAAAGATACGGAAATGTAGTGGTCATGCATGGACAGACATGACTTCACGTACCTATACGTACAGCTAACATGTAACTGCATGCACTCACATGTATACGTAGTCATATACATATATGTATTTAAGTATATATAGGAGCCTATAACATCCTGCTACCTGAGATAAAATAATACACACCAATTCATACAATCCACACAGACAAAGAATCTTGAGCATCATCATGCACAGTTAAGAATCTGATGGTTAGGACTCCAATTAGTCCATTTAGACTAATGAATCTTTATACTGTAGGTGTATTTTAAGATCTGGTGTGAAGAAACGTCTTTACACTGTCACTGCACATTTAATGAGCACAACTATACAACGTAGCTACCCAACTATGTAATTATAGGGCCCACTTCATGGAGCAATAGTGTTTTCTCATGCACAGCCTTCTCTTTGCATGAATTGATGCACATGCCACTATATACATAATTTTATACAGGCCTAAGACTATACCATTAATGCATGCAATTTCAGTGGAAACTTACAGCATATAGATGAAAGGCTGAAGCACATTAGAGCAGCATACAGCATGGCACAGGCTGCCATATTTAGGCTCTGAAACTTGCTATATTTTATTTTGTAAGACTGCACATCATAGATTTCAGCCTCCAGAATTTCACCCTGTCTTGTCTCCAGTACAGCAGCGGGGCTTCTCTCAATCACTTCACTAGCATCCACTCTGGGTGGTACGTCAAGTGAGCTCTGAAGTTCTTTGGCTGCTGTCTCAGTGATGCTACATGTCCTTGAAGGAGGGTTCGTTTTGTCTCTGGAGTGCATTTCAGTGTCAGCAATGTCAGTTGCTACCTCAGAAGAAGCCTTTGCTTGCTGTATAAGCAGCTCCACAGCCACCCAGGTCAGGGGAGTGGCGACAAACGGTAGCAGTAGAATGGCCACTGAGGCCGTGCCCACTAGGTACCAGGCATTTGTAGCCTCTCCATCGCTCATCAATATGATGCTCAGCAAACCTGCACATAATTATGCAGGTACATGTATGTATATTGTAATAAATATGATAAATTCAAACACAATTAGAGACATTGTAATTGGTAAATGAGTGTACTATCTTGTATGTCCCTGTACGCATATAAAGGTGTGTGTAGCCGATGCTCCGTTGGGTGGAAGGTAGATCTGCTGTGCTTGATTGATACATCACAGAAATGCATGGTTAGACCCATGGCTGTTATGTAAAACACAAGGTGCTGTGTACTGCATGGTTACTGCATGGAGTAGCTGTGGAATTCTATAATCCATAAATGAGCTATAGCCATATGATTGTAATAAATACACAAGATGAGGTATACGTAGTTAGATGGAGAGAGTTAGAGAGTAAGAGTGTCCCCAGATGGCCGTAGTATAACGGTGTGGCACCAAGAATAATACCAGAACTAGCAAGTCACTCACTCCACTCACCTAACACAGTAGCAGATAGCTGTACTACAATACAAATTGCCAGTAAAATGAAAAAGGCCCATTTTTGTCTCCCACAATTACAGTAGTTGTCCATCGCAACACTTTCTTCCGTTTGCATATAGATATACGTATAACAGTTTTTGCTGTACAATATATTATACAGAACACTGCATGTGTATCTTGCACTGTAGATAATAATATATAATAGTGTTTGCATATGTATTCTGTGGCTGTAAGCAGTCTTGCATGTAAAGCACCCTTCGTGAGCTGGCATTGCATGGCACCGAACAAATAGAAATATATACTTTTTGCATGATGTCACCTCCAATATATAGGCACACACATATAATGTATATAAATACATGTGCTGCAATATACATTTTAGAGCTATTAGAGCTAGGACATGTACAGCACATGTAAGACTGCAAAATAAGTGGTATAATAAAAGTGATAGCTAAGTACATGCAAGGAATTATAAATTTGTGGGAAAGGGTCAATAGAACAACAATTGAATTGTAAGCCTGTGTGGACTGATGGGGGAATATTGTGGTGGTGGCACTGTACCCTGGTGTGAACCAATTAATTCCATGCACAGAGGCAATTGTGTACCAGGTGCCATGGATGCACCAATGCCTCAACTGTAGTGACTGCAAAAACATGCATGAGTGTTAAGTGATTGTGTCAACTTAATTGATACTACGTATACCCCATAGCATGCCTCAATGGGCTGCCAACATTCCTGTGGATCTGCTAGGGCAATGTACCAGGGTGTACATACGTATACTGGACTACCACCCCAACCTTAGCTTAATTCAGCATGCATGAAGAAGATATTACTATATACAGACTCAGCTAGTCCACATTAGGGCCCAGTCCATGATCCACTGAATGGAGACAAATGCCCAATCATGCTTCAGGTTTACAGTTAACTCAGTTAGGTGGTCAGAGAGGATGGATGGGCTATACAGCTGGAACGGTTCTAGCTATATAGCCCATCCATCCTCCCATTTCAATTCGACCTATGCTTCTATATACTGCTGCTTCCGTATACAATGGGCCTCTCATAATACACAACCAGCCCCAGCACTTTGTGCAAGCAGTAATTATCCGTTTTAATGTTATAATGAATTACATACATACAACTTGCTTAATTTTCACTGAATACACATAATATGCCAATGAGAATGTACCATCTATTACTAGCTGTATACTATGCATGGCTATATAATGTGGCATTGAGAATAATAATGTGCATTCATGCTATACATTCTAATACCATTCATAACCAATTAATCTGCACCTGTATCTTGGCGACCATTTGCTGCTTCTTTCAAGGCATTTTCCCATTCCTTTATTTCTCTCTCAATTTCATAATCCACTCCCTCCAAGTAGTGTTCAGGTGACACGATGACTGAATAGTGCTTGAGTGGCTCAGGAATAACTTGCAGTACTCTACCCCCCACAAGGATGCAGCCCACTGTCAAGATATAAAATGGCACCAAGGTGATATTCAGCTTGACTGTGGGGTCTCCAGTGAGGTCAACGGCCATGTAAATGATTGAGGAAGCAAATACCAGAAGGGCAATCACAATCAGGACTATTCCCCAGAGCTTTGTATGGCGAAGAAGATGTAGAACGCTCACAACAGTAATTGTCAGTTTGAAAAGGTACACAGATGCAAAGTATATACTTGCTGTAGTACCAAATGATGAGGCTATCTTTGGAAATGATTGCTTCCTGGTTATGGAGAACCTGAAGCACAGAAGAGTTTGGCCGGCAGTAACGTTTGCAATGTTGGCACACTCCACCAATTTGTAACTTTCAAAGCACTCATATCCTCCCTGGCAGCTACTGGAGGTAGCAGGTGTCTGTACTACTCGGAGGTCCCCCAAGATTGTATGTGCAAGGAAGGATGCGGCAAACAGGAAAGACAATCCAATTATGGCAGTTAGCAAATGTGTGGTCTTTGTCCTGTCAATGTAGTGCCTCATGTCTTTATTACTCCCACACGGGGATTTCAGATGAATATAAAAGGAATTCGACAGGACCCAAAACTTGTATAGCCTCTTTGGAGGGTGTACAGACTCTGCCTTAACCAGGTTGGCGGAGGGTAGAAGGTGGCAGTAGTACACACGAAAGTCAATCTGTGCTGCACTGATGTACGATATTATGGTTATGGAGAGCCAAATACCCGACATTAGCATTACAGGGCATGCAATACCACCCAAGGTGTAGGACAGGAAGAAGGGCCAAATCTCCTTCATAGCTGAATTTTCATAGTGTAATGCAGTCACCACAGCTCCATACACTATAGAAATGAAGCATATAATGGATGTGATATACATTATGATTACCATTAAGTGAATGAGGATATTCACAGGATGCTGAATTAGTCTACAGTCAGGTAATTGAACAAAATAGGTCAAGGCTATATCTAACCCAAATGTAATGGCATATTTATCAAAATTAGGAATTCTAGCGCCACTCTCCCTCCAAACATGAAAATTGCACCAGGAGCCCAATGCAGTTAGAAGTCTACAGTGTGACCTCTAAAGCAGTCTCTTCTCTTTTTCCTTATGTATCCCACTCCTCTTTTCCTCCCCATTAACAGATGCACTCGTTAACAACTTGCTTTAATTACCCCACCCTCTCCTCCTCCCACGGAACCCAGTTTTGTATGCTTGCATATAAACATACTCACATGCTAGAAGACATAGGCTGTAGCAACTGCACGAGACGAATGTCATCACCACTGCTGGCATGTTCATACTCTGAAACAATTTGGGGTTAACTCGACGAATGGTTCTATAGTCATAGATATGGGCCTCACAGTATTTGACTGTCTTCAGTTCCAGAGTAAGTGTTCTCCCACGAAGTTGCACTGGGGTAAGTAAGGGTTCAGTTTCCCCTGCTGATTCTGCCTCTGGTGAGGGTGGGGGTTTGTCTGTATTGCTGGCAGCAATGATATTTATATTGTCATATCTTTCAAAAAGAACAAACAACTCCACAGCAACATAGATGAAAATTGTGACAAAGAAGGGAAGAAGGAGTACAGTGAGGCAGGTGCCAGCAACAAAGTACCACATATCTTCCCCAAAGTATCCATTGGCTAATCTTTGAATGCTGAGGACAGTTGTGGAAGAGAATTAAGGATTACACTAATGGTACACGAGTTAAGAATAGATTCAGAGGCGATATTTATTGTGTGGATAACACTAGCTATGATAAATGTACTTACTGAAGGCCAGTGCTGCAGTAATGAGGAGGAGACAAGGGAAACAGAAGATGCTAAGGATGGCTGTCAGTTTTCTATTCCTGGTGCAGAAGACCATTGTCTGCTCACCACATTTGGAATATAAACTCTAAACGGCTACAACTTATGGCCACCAAATTTATGCACTAGTTGGACTTGACCATGCATGGATGCATCTACGATTCCTACCTTAACATTCAGTGCTTGAAAGTGTAAAATAGGAAATCTGACGTATACACACGTACACTACAAATAGGAAACATAATATATAATGTGTGGCTCAGCATCTCTGTATTGAATGGGGTAAAGGGGTATATTTGTGCATGGAGAAGTAAGGGGGTGGGAGTATGGGGGTGAATATATGCGGGTATATGAAGGTATAATATTAGGTTCCCGTTGCTAGGTGGTGCTATGTTTATTGTACTCATAAATGTGTTACACCACCTCTACAGGTGTGAGGAAGGTTATATCCAGATTAAAGCATTTGTAGTTGCTGAATAATCAACTGCTGACCCCCTGAGTCTGGAGTGGTTCATGCTCTCTGTTGTAGGGGGACGTACGTAGATGTAACAAGGCTCTAGATATATACGATTGCTGGTGGAAGGCCTGACAGGAGTCCAGTAGTTACGGTCTACAACGTGACCAGCATGCATGGTGTGCTTGGCCAGCAGTGCTGACAGCTTTTGGCTATACTGATCAATGACAAACACTGCTTGTTGATACACATGCCTCTTCAGCTGTGCACCTAGCTAGAGAGACCTCTTTGACAGTGCAACGTAGGAACAGTTGCAGTCCTTGCACAGGACTCTGTACACTATCCCACTGAGTGCCTCTTGAAGTACTGGGTCCTTTGGTTTTTGAGATTGGGATGACATCACTCAATTAGATAAATAAGCAATCTAATCTATATAGGGTCTTCATCAGTGGAAAAACATTATTATTCCGGTGATCACTTGTTTACATGCACTTTATCAATCAGCCTCATGCATGTCACTTGCTTGGAAGAAGCTATTTAATGGGTCATATAATAGTGAAATTCGTATCACATAGTATAATATAAAAGTTAGTATTATGTCATTGTAATAAAATCTCACATGCATGCTGCAATATATATATAGACTTGGTATATTGCAGAGCATCACAGTACACTATTCTGGTACACTTTTTAATGTTACGTACAGTATTATAGAAGCTTGAACTGTATGTGTAGGCAATGATGGTATATAAAAACTAGAGAACTAAAGAACTAATACAGCTACTGAAACTATGTGTGGCTGTTGTTACAATGGCATTATTCACTGATGCTATTTTGAAACAATTTTAAACTAATTAATGTGTGGCTGTATCTTGATGGTCACTAGATGCATCCTTCAAGGCATCTTCCCACTCCTTTTGTTCTCTCTCAATTTCATAATCCACTCCCTCCAAGTAGTGTTCAGGTGACACGATGACAGAATGGCACTTGTCTGGCTCAGGAATAACTTGCAGTACTCTACCCCCCACAAGGATGCAGCCCACTGTCAAGATATAAAATGACACCAAGGTGATACTCAGCTTGACTGTGGGGTCTCCATTGAGGTCAAGGGCCATGTAAATGATTGAGGAAGCAAATACCAGAAGGGCAATCACTATCAGGACTATTCCCCAGAGCTTTGTATGGCGAAGAAGATATAGAACACTTACAACAGTAATTGTCAGTTTGAAAAAGTACACAGATGCAAAGTATACACTTGCTGTAGTCCCGAATGATGAGGTTATCTCTGACAGTGATCGCTTCTCAGTTATAGAGAATCTGAAACAGAGGAGAGTTTGGCCGGCAGTAACATTTGCAATGTTGGCACACTCCACCAATTTGTAATTATCAAAGCACTCATATCCTCCCTGGCAGCTACTGGAAGTAGCAGGTGTCTGTACCAGTTGGAGGTCACCCAAGTTTGTCTGTGCAAGGTAGGATGCAGCAAACAGGAAGGACAATCCAATCATGGCAGTAAGCAAATGTGTGGTCTTTGTCCTGTCAATGTAGTGCCTCATGTCTTTATTACTCCCACACGGGGATTTTAGACGAATATGGAAGGAATTCGAGAGAACCCAAAACTTGTATAGCCTCTTTGGAGGGTGTACAGACTCTGCCTTAACCAGTTTGACAGAGGGTAGAAGGTGGCAGTAGTACACACGAAAGTCAATCTGTCCTGCACTGATGTAAGATATGATGGTTGTGGATAGCCAAATACCCGACATTAGCATCACAGGGCATGCAATACCACCCAAGATGTAGGACAGAAAGAAAGGCCAAATCTCCTTCATAGCTGAATTTTCATAGTGTAATGCAGTCACCGCAGCTCCATACACTGTAGAAATGAAGCATATAATGGGTGCAATAGACATATAAATTATAATTACCAGTAAGTGACTGAGGATTGCATAGTGCACCTTGCTGAAATTAGCCATTATATTTGTAGGATGTATGGACACACCTAGTATTGTGTATGCTTGCATACGTACATAAATACTCACATGCCAGAAGACATAGGCTGTAGCAAGTGCACGAGAAGAATGTCATCACCACTGCTGGCGTGTTCATGCTCTGAAACAATTTGGGGTCAACTCGACGAATGGTTCTATAGTCATACACATTGGCCTCAATGTATTTGGCTGTCTTCAGTTGCACGGTAAGCCTCCCTTCGCTAAGTTGCACTGGGGTAGCTAAGCCTTCAGTTTCCGCAGAATTGAACTCTGTTTCTTGATCTTGTGAGGATGGGGGTCTGTCTGTAATGCTGGCAGCAGTGGTGTTTATTTCGTCATACTTCTCAACAAGAACAAACAACTCCACAGCAACATAGGCGAGAATTGTGACAAAGAAGGGAAGAAGGA
>OX465049.1:4493168-4513168 GCA_949841015.1 Aplysina aerophoba
TATAGGATTAATGGATATGTAGGTCATGACACTTTGCATGAACACACTTTGCTCGTACAAATGCTCCAGCTTGACAACAAAAAGCCTTGATTTTTTTATTTTACCCCAAATCGTGTGGGTTTTCCTCTAGGCCCTGCAATTCTGATTCAATCATGCTGTAGCTGTACCTGCTGTGAATTGGAAATGCCAAGAATAATCATGTCCAGTGAATGACAGCTTATTAGAAGCCGTATATATAACACAGAATTGAAGACTGTCTGAGCAAAATGCATGTATATATACCCATCCAAGATTACATTCACATTGTTTGGGGTACAAACATGCATTACGGTAAGTCTACATACATTATACAACACTATACTATACAAACTTAAAGTAATACTAAACCTTTAGTATTAATTGTTAGGGTTAGGGCTTTAGGTTGATTGATATTACTTTGCTGAGCTGGCTGCAGCCCAATAGCCTGGGCCAATTAAAAATTGGCCCAGGCTATTGCCCCAGACCATGGAAAGTTTGGAAATAAGAGAAACGCCAATTTTTAATTGGCCCAGGCTATTGGGCTGCAGCAATTAAATTCTGGCAATCATGTTGGTGACTGCTAAAAAGTACTAATTAAATAGGAAAACAGTGAATGGCAAGCATCAGTCAGCATGACAGACTGTACATGATTGCTGTAAGTGCTGACCAGTAATGCTAAGGACTAGTACAAGTCAACACCAAATTCACTGCTATGCCGCAATGGATCAACAGTGGACAAAAGCTGCACAAGAACAGGACATGGTGCAAAAGTAGACCTAGCAACTGAAACTGCTCGGAGGCCTGCACTGATGGCAACAGGGCGCTTGTTGTGCCACTTGGCATGTTTGCACAATTTATCCTTTCAAGGGCTGTGAAATATGAAGCAAAAGTTGATTTGGCGTCATGTTTCCCTCACTGGAGAGTGAGTGATTGTTCCAGGATACCACAAACTCATCAATACACTTATTAATTCTTAGGAGGAAAATGAAGTGGAGGCAAAACACATCCACTTCATTTAATGGGACCAGGAATCCCTCAGACTCTAAATGCCGGAACAAATCAGAAAACATTCTTGAAATGCATCTGTTTGTGTCGTTCCACAACCTTTCTATTCTTTCATTGTGTGTGGAAGAGCCAGTGATGACAGAAGATGGGTCCCCATGCAATTGGAGCATGTGGCGCCACACATCCACATTTTCACCTCCAAGATCAGAGCGAATAGATTGTGGACAGCCATATGCACTTATGGCGGCCTCAAACAGAGAGAGAACAGTGGAAGCAGTATTATTTGTTGCGCACTTCATGTATACAATGAGGCGGGAAAAGCCATCAATTCCTCAGTGTATTACCATCCTCCATCTAATGAGCTTGTGGTTTCCATCTATGTGCCACACATGATTCACTCCTTCTGAATGGTATACTCTCCTCCTCACAGTGGTAAGACTGCGAATTTGGGGGCCTTCAGGGTCCACACGATGTATGGCTGCTCTTATTCTACTTCTAGGTACATGAATACCCTGACTTCGTAAATGGCCAGTAAGGAGAACTTCTCCGTCGTTCGGGTGTTGCTGGATGATGCGTTGTAGCTCAATATCTAATTGAGCATCTGTTGTATTGCTGTAGAAATCAACACTTCTACCGTCTTCCTTCAGTTTACGATGGATGGTCTGTCGAGTTGTACCCAGTAGCTCTGCTATCTTAGGCCATGACAACAACAGGGAACTTCTGAGGAATTCTACTTCATCTAGGTCTATCTCCAAAAGTGACCTTCCAACAGGATTGCTTGCTGCCATTTTCATGTGAAGCACATGACGTCACGTACTTGTCACGTGCAGTGCAGTAAGACATGGATGGATGTATAGAACGATGCCACTATATAATTATATGTAGCTATAATTTTTATTAGTTGTGACTCATTTCCTGCCTTCATCCATTATTAAGCAACTTCCTGTTTACTCACCATATTTGCCATTCTCTGACAGTTAATAATCTACTGGTATATTATATGCCGTAGCACATTAAGTCATTGCGGTCATTAATAGCCATTAGTATTTGATGATAATGAATTATAATTAACATATTATTATTTCCATTTATTCTTCTTTTTTCTTTTATTTGCATAAATATGAATAAATAATAGACATATTGCCATTATCAATTAATTCACCATTAAAGATGGCTGGGTATGTAGCTACCATAAATAGGAGTGATAAAGCTAGGTCCTATAGGGATATATGCTAAATGCCAGGGATATATGCTAAATGCCAGGGATATAAACTAAATGCCAGGGATATGTGCTAAATGCCAGGGATACATGCTAAATGCCAGGGATATAAACTAAATAGCAGGGATATATGCTAAATGCCAGGGATATATGCTAAATACCAGGGATATGTGCTAAATGCCAGGGATATAAACTAAATAGCAGGGATATATGCTAAATGCCAGGGATAAATGTTAAATGCCAGGGATATAAACTAAATACCAGGGATATATGCTAAATACCAGGGATATAATCTAAATGCCAGGGATATAATCTAAATGCCAGGGATATATGTTAAATGCCAGGGATATAAACTAAATACCAGGGATATATGCTAAATACCAGGGATATATGCTAAATGCCAGGGATATAATCTAAATGCCAGGGATATAATCTAAATGCCAGGGATATAAGCTAAATACCAGGGATATATGCTAAATGCCAGGGATATATGCTAAATGCCAGGGATATATGCTAAATGCCAGGGATAATCTAAATGCCAGGGATATAAGCTAAATGCCAGGGATATAAGCTAAATGCCAGGGATATAAACTAAATACCAGGGATATATGCTAAATGCCAGGGATATAAACTAAATAGCAGGGATATATGCTAAATGCCAGGGATATATGTTAAATGCCAGGGATATAAACTAAATACCAGGGATATATGCTAAATACCAAGGATATATGCTAAATGCCAGGGATATATGCTAAATGCCAGGGATATAATCTAAATGCCAGGGATATATGCTAAATACCAGGGATATATGCTAAATGCCAGGAATATATGCTAAATGCCAGGGATATAATCTAAATGCCAGGGATATAATCTAAATGCCAGGGATATATGCTAAATGCCAGGGATATAATCTAAATGCCAGGGATATAAGCTAAATGCCAGGGATATAAGCTAAATGCCAGGGATATACGCTAAATACCAGGCATATAAGCTATATACCAGGGATGTCTAAATCACAATCATGCTACACACTTTGTTTCTAATTTAGTTACTGATGGCGCCCCATATGAAAGAACCCAATTTCTCGCTGACAACCACCTTAACCTAGAGGATGTCAGGATCTAAAAAAGGCACAATTACCCACTTCAACATCAAGGATGCACATGAAGGAGTGCTGCCAACAGAACTAATTGGGCTTGAAATGACATGCAACATCCTACGTCAACAAGTGATAGGCCTCTGAATGGGTTCCCAGTGCTAAGTACAAATGCAGTATCAAGAGGTATGCACTATACACACACCTCACATAGTTTCACTCCACCACAGACACAACACACACACACACACACACACACACACACACACACACACACACACACACACACACACACAGACAGACAGAGAGATGCTCACCATTTTTAACTGACATGTTTAAGATAAACGTGGTAAGGATGCCTCCCCACATGGTATATGTGGCATAGAAATTATACAGAGTGTCATGGACACACATGGACACACAGCCTACCTTAGCTTGAAGGACACCCTTGACCTCAAACAGCTCAGATTCTTCAGCCTCCAAGTGTTCCTTCAGACGAGTTGACTCCCCTCCTCTCCCTCCTCCTACTGCTAATACAGTGTACTTACCGAATTTTTAACAGTGTTGTCTTAGCCAGGTTTCACTGTAATTGTAATTGTAATTGTCTGCTTAATTAATGGCCCAATAATATATAATATATTGAAATTCCTATGTGACACACATTTATAGCATGTGAAGATGGTACAGTATGTCCTTGTTTAGCATCTCACGTGCATGCTGTAACAGAAAATATTTGGTATATTACAAAGTATCACAGTATTCTGGCATCTCTTTTGATGCTACAGTATAATATAAAAGCTTGAACTGATGTGTAGGCAGGATGCCATGAAGATGAGAACTACAGCTACTGAAGATACGTGTGGCTGTTGTTACAATGGTATTATACTCACTGATGCTATTTTGAAACATTTCTCGACTGATTAATGTGTGGCTGTATCTTGATGGTCACTAGATGCATCCTTCAAGGCATCTTCCCACTCCTTTTGTTCTCTCTCAATTTCATAATCCACTCCCTCCAAGTAGTGTTCAGGTGACACGATGACAGAATGGTACTTGTATGGCTCAGGAATAACTTGCAGTACTCTACCCCTCACAAGGATGCAGCCCATTGTCAAGATATAAAATGACACCAGGGTGATACTCAGCTTGACTGTGGGGTCTCCAGTGAGGTCAACAGCCATGTAAATGATTGAGGAGGCAAATACCAGAAGGGCAATCACTATCAGGACTATTCCCCAGAGCTTTGTATGGCGAAGAAGATATAGAACGCTCACAACAGTAATTGTCAGTTTGAATAGGTACACAGATGCAAAGTATATGCTTGCTGCAGTCCCGAACGATGAAGCTATCCCTGACAGTGATTGCTTCCCAGTTATAGAGAATCTGAAGCACAGAAGAGTTTGTCCGGCAGTAACATTTGCAATGTTGGCATACTCCACCAATTTGTAACTTTCAAAGCACTCATATCCTCCCTGGCAGCTACTGGAGGTAGCAGGTGTCTGTACCAGTTGGAGATCACCCAAGTTTGTCTGTGCAAGGTAGGATGTGGCAAACAGGAAAGACAATCCAATTATGGCAGTAAGCAAATGTGTGGTCTTTGTCCTGTCAATGTAGTGCCTCATGTCTTTATCACTCCCACATGGGGATTTCAGACGAATATAAAAGGAATTCGACAGGACCCAAAACTTGTATAGTCTCTTTGGAGGGTGTACAGACTCTGCTTTAACCAGGTTGGCGGAGGGTAGAAGGTGGCAGTAGTACACACGAAAGTCAATCTGTGCTGCACTGATGTAAGATATTATGGTTATGGAGAGCCAAATACCTGACATTAGCATCACAGGGCATGCAATACCACCCAAGGTGTAGGACAGAAAGAAGGGCCAAATCTCCTTCATAGCTGAATTTTCATAGTGTAATGCAGTCACCACAGCTCCATACACTATAGAAATGAAGCATAGAATGGATGCAATAGACATATAAATTATAATTAACAGTAAGTGACTGAGGATTGCATAGTGCATCTTGCTGAAATTAGCCATTATATTTGTAGAATGTATGGACACACCCAGTATTGTGTATGCTTGCATGCGTACATAAATACTCACATGCTAGAAGGCATAGGCTGTAGCAAATACATGAGAAGAAGGTCACCACCACTGCTGGCATGTTCATATTCTGAAACAATTTGGGGTCCACTCGGCGAATGGTTCTATAAGCATGCATGTTGGCCTCAAGGTATTTGGAAGTCTCCAGTTGCACACTACGCCTCCCTTCGCTAAGTTGCACTGGGGTAGCTAAGCCTTCATTTTCCGCAGAACTGAACTCTGTTTCTTGATCTTGTGAGGATGGGGGTCTGTCTGTAATGCTGGCAGCAGTGGTGTTTATTCCGTTATACTTCTCAACAAGAACAAACAACTCCACAGCAACATAGGCGAGAATTGTGACAAAGAAGGGAAGAAGGAGTACAGTGAGGCAGGTGCCAGCAACAAAGTACCACATATCTTCCCCATAGTGTCCATTGGCTAATCTTTGAATGCTGAGGACAGCTGTGGAAGACAATTAATGATTACACTAATGGTACATGAGTTAAAATAGATTCTAGGCAGAATTTGTTGTGTGAATAACACTAGCTATGAAAAATGTACTTACTGAAGGCCAGTGCTGCAATAATGAGGAGGAGACAAGGGAAACAGAAGATGCCAAGTATGGCTGTTAGCTTTCCTTTTCTACTGTAGAAGACCATTGTCACTACTCAGCATGCTAAAGACAAACTGGCTCAATGGCTACAACTTATTGCAACCAACTATAAATGCTAGTTGGTACTTGCCCATGGGTGTGTGCCGATTCCTACCTTAGTATTCAGTGCTTGAAAGTGAAATAGGAAACTTCTGTATACACCGGAAATAGGAACTATCTATAGTGTGTGGCTTACACCCAGCATCTGTGCATTGAATATATAAGGGGGCAAAGAATTAATATTTACATGGAGAAGCAAGGGGGGAGTATGGGGTGAAATATTGAGGCAGGGGAAATGTATAGCTATATTAATTAAACAGAAATATTAATTTTAGTACTGCTATAGCTAATGTATAATTTACATTGGGCAGAAAGCAAACTGAATGTTAATCAAGTGATGAATGGAGTTATTTAGGTACGTACATACGAGTCACACTGCAGTTACACTGATACATAAGACCTAACATAACGATAATATATAGAGCCTAACGCATTAACAATGACTACAATTGAACAAAAGAAAGTAGTTATACAGTGGTACCTGTCTAAGATGGTCACTGTGTAAGGCAGCCACCTCTCTAAAACAGCCAGCCTCCCTGGCCCCAAATAGCACTAAAGCATTGGAATCTATCTCTGTAGAGCAGCCACCTCTCTATAATGGTCAGTTAGAACTGGCCCACAGGCGGTTGTCTTAGCCAGGTTTCACTGTAATTGTAATTGTAATTGTCTGCTTAATGGGCCAATAATATATAATATATTGAAAGTCGTATGTGACACACATTTATAGCATGTGAAGATGGTACAGTATGTCCTTGTTTAGCATCTCACGTGCATGCTGTAACAGAAAATAATTGGTATATTACAAAGTATCACAGTATTCTGGTATCTCTTTTGATGCTATGGTATAATATAAAAGCTTGAACTGATGTGTAGGCAGGATGCCATGAAGATGAGAACTACTGAAGATACGTGTGGCTGTTGTTACAATGGTATTATACTCATTGATGCTATTTTGAAACATTTTTCGACTGATTAATGTGTAGCTGTATCTTGATGGTCACTAGATGCATCCTTCAAGGCATCTTCCCACTCCTTTTGTTCTCTCTCAATTTCATAATCCACTCCCTCCAAGTAGTGTTCAGGTGACACGATGACGGAATGGTACTTGTATGGCTCAGGAATAACTTGCAGTACTCTACCCCCCACAAGGATGCAGCCCATTGTCAAGATATAAAATGACACCAAGGTGATATTCAGCTTGACTGTGGGGTCTCCAGTGAGGTCAACGGCCATGTAAATGATTGAGGAGGCAAATACCAGAAGGGCAATCACAATCAGGACTATTCCCCAGAGCTTTGTATGGCGAAGAAGATATAGAACGCTCACAACAGTAATTGTCAGTTTGAATAGGTACACAGATGCAAAGTATATGCTTGCTGCAGTCCCGAACGATGAAGCTATCCCTGACAGTGATTGCTTCCCGGTTATAGAGAATCTGAAACAGAGGAGAGTTTGGCCGGCAGTAACATTTGCAATGTTGGCACACTCCACCAAATTGTAACTTTCAAAGCACTCATATCCTCCCTGGCAGCTACTGGAGGTAGCAGGTGTCTGTACCAGTTGGAGGTCACCCAAGTTTGTCTGTGCAAGGTAGGATGTGGCAAACAGGAAAGACAATCCAATCATGGCAGTAAGCAAATGTGTGGTCTTTGTCCTGTCAATGTAGTGCCTCATGTCTTTATTACTCCCACAGGGGGACTTGAGGCGAATATGGAAGGCATTCGAGAGGACCCAAAACTTGTATAGTCTCTTTGGAAGGTGTACAGATTCTGCCTTAACCAGTTTGACGGAGGGTAGAAGGTGGCTGTAATACACACGAAAGTCAATCTGTCCTGCACTGATGTAAGATATTATGGTTATGGATAGCCAAATACCCGACATTAGCATTACAGGGCATATAATACCACCCAAGGTGTAGGACAGGAAGAAGGGCCAAATCTCCTTCATAGCTGAATTTTCATAGTGTAATGCAGTCACCACAGCTCCATACACTATAGAAATGAAGCATATAATGGATGTGATGTACGTATAAATTATAATTACCAGTAAGTAAGTGATCAGTCACATACTTACTGGTAATTATAATTTGTATATGCAAGATCCACTATGTATATATATATATATTTAAATGTATGTAATCCTCAGGGATCACGGACATGCATAGTGTATCTTGCTGAAAGTAGCCATTATAATTATTTCTAGGATGGACACACCTAGTACTGTGTATGCTTGCATAATTTATAATTTATATATAATATGTGTGTGTGTGCGTGTGTGTGTGTGTATGTGATGTGTGTGGTGTGGTGTGTGTGTGTGTGTGTGTGTGTGTGTGCGTGTGTGTGTATGTAATCCTCAGGGATCACAGACATATATAGTTAATCTTGTTGAAAAGTAGCCATTATATTTGTAGGATGGACACACCCAGTATTGTGTATGCTTACATATGAACATACTCACATGCTAGCAGACATAGGCTGTAGCAAATGCATGAGAAAAAGGTCACCACCACTGCTGGTATGTTCATACTCTGAAACAATTTGGGGTCAACTCGACGAATGGTTTTATAGGCATACATGTTGGCCTCAATGTATTTGGCTGTCTTCAGTTGCATGGTAAGCCTTCCCCCGCGAAGTTGCACTGGGGTAGCTAAGCCTTCATCAGTTTCCTCTGAACAGAACTCTGTTTCTTGATCTGGTGAGGATGGGGATCTGTCTGTAATGCTGGCAGCAGTGGTGTTTATTTCGTCGTACTTCTCAACAAGAACAAACAACTCCACAGCAACATAGGCGAGAATTGTGACAAAGAAGGGAAGAAGGAGTACAGTGAGGCAGGTGCCAGCAACAAAGTACCACATATCTTCCCCAAAGTGTCCATTAGCTAATCTTTGAATGCTGAGGACAGCTGTGGAAGAGAATTAAGGATTACACGAATGGTACACGAGTTAAGAATAGATTCAGAGGCGATATTTGTTGTGTGAATAACACTAGCTATGAAAAATGTACTTACTGAAGGCCAGTGCTGCAATAATGAGGAGGAGACAAGGGAAACAGAAGATGCCAAGTATAGCTGTTAGCTTTCCTTTTCTACTGTAGAAGACCATTGTCACTACTCAGCATGCTAAAGGCAAACTGGATCAACAACTTATTGCAACCAATTATAAATGCTAGTTGGTACTTGCCCATGGGTGTATGCCGATTCCTACCTTAACATTCAGTGCTTGAAATTGAAATAGGAAACTTCTGTATACACTGGAAATAGGAAATATCTATAGTGTGTGGCTTACACCTAGCATCTGTGCATTGAATGAAAAAGAATAATAGTTGCATGGAGAAGCAAGGGAGGGGGAGGGGGGGAGTATGGGGGTGAAATACTGAGGCAGGGGAATAGCTACGTATCTTAAACAGAAATATTAATTTTAGTACTGCTTAATGGGCCGATAATATATTGAAATTCATATGTGACACACATCTACAGCATGTGAACGTGGTATAGTATGTCCTTGTTCAGCATCTCACGTGCATGCTGCAACAGAAATACTGATTGGTCTATATATATAGCCTATATTACAGAGTATCACAGTATTCCTTTAATGTTACGGTATTATATAAATGCTTGAACTGACGTGTAGGCAGGATGCCATGAAGATGAGAACAACTGAAGAGACGTGTGGCTGTTGTTACAATATTGCAGAGCATCACAGTATACTATTCTGGTACACTTTTTAATGTTACGTACAGTATTATAAAAAGCTTGAACTGTATGTGTAGGCAATGATGCTATATAAAAAGATAAGAACTAATACAGCTACTGAAACTATGTGTGGCTGTTGTTACAATGGTATTATACTCATTGATGCTATTTTTAAATATTTTTTGACTGATTAATGTGTGGCTGTATCTTGATGGTCACTAGATGCATCCTTCAAGGCATCTTCCCACTCCTTTTGTTCTCTCTCAATTTCATAATCCACTCCCTCCAAGTAGTGTTCAGGTGACACGATGACAGAATGGCACTTGTCTGGCTCAGAAATAACTTGCAGTACTCTACCCCCCACAAGGATGCAGCCCACTGTCAAGACATAAAATGACACCAGGGTGATATTCAGCTTGACTGTGGGGTCTCCAGTGAGGTCAACGGCCATGTAAATGATTGAGGAAGCAAATACCAGAAGGGCAATCACAATCAGGACTATTCCCCAGAGCTTTGTATGGCGAAGAAGATGTAGAACGCTCACAACAGTAATTGTCAGTTTGAAAAAGTACACAGATGCAAAGTATACACTTGCTGTAGTCCCGAATGATGAGGCTATCGCTGACAGTGATCGCTTCTCAGTTATAGAGAATCTGAAACAGAGGAGAGTTTGGCCGGCAGTAACATTTGCAATGTTGGCACACTCCACCAAATTGTAATTATCAAAGCACTCATATCCTCCCTGGCAGCTACTGGAAGTAGCAGGTGTCTGTACCAGTTGGAGGTCACCCAAGTTTGTCTGTGCAAGGTAGGATGCAGCAAACAGGAAAGACAATCCAATTATGGCAGTAAGCAAATGTGTGGTCTTTGTCCTGTCAATGTAGTGCCTCATGTCTTTATTACTCCCAATTGGGGATTTTAGACGAATATGGAAGGCATTCGAGAGGACCCAAAACTTGTATAGCCTCTTTGGAGGGTGTACAGACTCTGCCTTAACCAGGTTGACGGAGGGTAGAAGGTGGCAGTAGTACACACGAAAGTCAATCTGTCCTGCACTGATGTAAGATATTATGGTTATGGATAGCCAAATACCCGACATTAGCATCACAGGGCATGCAATACCACCCAAGATGTAGGACAGAAAGAAGGGCCAAATCTCCTTCATAGCTGAATTTTCATAGTGTAATGCAGTCACCACAGCTCCATACACTGTAGAAATGAAGCATATAATGGGTGTGATCTACGTATGAATTATAATTACCAGTAAGTAAGTGATCAGTCACTTACTTACTGGTAATTATAATTTGTATAAGCAAAATGCACTATGTATATATATATATATTTAAATGTATGTAATCCTCAGGGATCACGGACATGCATAGTGTATCTTGCTGAAAGTAGCCATTATATTTCTAGGATGGACACACCTAGTACTGTGTATGCTTGCATATGTCATAAATACTCACATGCTAGAAGACATAGACTGTAGCAACTGCACGAGAAGAATGTCATCACCACTGCTGGCGTGTTCATGCTCTGAAACAATTTGGGGTCAACTCGACGAATGGTTCTATAGTCATACATGTTGGCCTCAATGTATTTGGCTGTCTTCAGTTGCACGGTAAGCCTTCCCCCGCGTAGTTGCACTGGGGTAGCTAAGCCTTCATCAGTTTCCCCTGCTGATTCCACCTCTGGTGAGGGTGGGGGTCTGTCTGTAATGCTGGCAGCAATGATATTCATATTGTCATACTTTTCAACAAGAATAAACAACTCCACAGCAACATAGAGGAGAATTGTGACGAAGAAGGGGAAAAGGAGTACAGTGACACAGGTCGCTGCAGCAAAATGCCACGTGTCTTCCAAATGGCCTCCATGAGCTGCCATATGGACAGTGAGGATGGCTGTAGATAACAAGGATTACATATATATACACAGCCAATTAGTTGATGAAAGGATTATATGCATTGTCATGCACATATGCTATATAGTAGACTTACTGAAGGCCAGTGCTGCAATAATTGTGAGGATGCAAAGGACACATGAAATGCTAAGGCTTGTGGTCAGTCTTCTATTTCTACTGCAGAATGCCATCGTCACTGCCCACAGTATATGCTGGCTCCTGTAAACTGACTCAAGAGCTACAGATTACTGCTGTAAAATACTATGCTGTATGTATATATCTATATTACGCGCAAACATCTACATACAGTATCTAATATACTTGCCGGAAGACATTCCTAAACTTTCACTTTTACTTGAATGAAGTGTTGCATAATTTGCTGACGCTATGTTGAAATTGACCTTGAAAGGGATCAATAAGTGTGGAGATTCCAGTCAATGCAGTGCAAAGCCAATATTCAAACCCATAAACGAAGTGTTTATAATAGCAATCTACATATACCACGTGGCTACACAACTGGTGCCTCTGCGTGTGCTGAATGACAGGGCTAGCTAGCTAAGGGGAACATAAGGGTAGAGTACAGGGGTGAGGAGATGGTCGGGGGTGGCATAGCTGCATATCATAAGGGGGTAGGGGCTACCCAATACATGCCAGTACAAATGTCTGAAATATGGCAGGAAGCAGAGTTAGCTATAGCTAGCTAGGAAGCTAGCTAATAGTGGGTTTGAAACCAGCTGGAAAATCACTTGATCTCACTCCACATATAATCATTCACGTCCATACTTCAACATAATATACAGCTGGCTAGCTAGCTACAGCATGACAATGTGTTAGCTGCCGCATGTAGCTAGCTGACTGTGGCTACTCACCAGGTCCTGAGGATGTTTCCATTCTTTGACACAAGTAGTAGCTACCACTGAATGTCATTCATTCTTTCGTGTAATACATTAGCCACTTATATGGTCTCGTTTCGCTCAGAATATAACGATACTGCAAGCTCAGGTGATTTAGCATGCTCACATGCATGTACAATAATAATATGCACACTCCTGTGTGCTCCAGGGGTCAGCGCCATTTTACACAAATGAGGCATGCGCCACTTGCCCCACCCACCATAGGGCTTGTCAGATGCTCTCTCACAACGTTTCAAAACTGTATATATATACGTCCCGCCGGGAGCTGAAGACGTGTGAGAGCTAGGATGCTATGCCTCTGCGTTCTGTTCCTGCTTTGCCAGGGAATACATGGAAATGGACCCGCGGACTTTGTTAACGTCTTTGTGGGAACCGGTAAGCGACCAACCCCTGCACGGGTAGCAAAGAGAGAGTATGTAAAGCACATCTTTCCACTGATTGGTGGAAATGTCTTGGAATTCGTTACGACCGCAGATTGGAACGCAGTGACATTTGCGCTCTGTCTGTGACGTTACAATTGGAACTTGATGAAGACTCGATTCTGGACCGGCCAGCAAAACTAAAGTCTTTTTTCCCAGAGGATGTTTTTAATGTACGACGGACTGCTAGTCTGCATTCTCTCGGATCATACTATGATAATACGTATATGCCGAGATCGTGGCACGTACCAGCATGGGTAGATGCATCATATGCCTAAGGGCATGCTTTTATACTGTGGTAGTCACAGGATAGCTCTTGCAAGCACAGAACGAAAGAAGCAATCCGATATCATCAACAAGATATTCAAACTTTAATGGAGGTGAAAGAATGACAGCATTCAGGCTGTGCAGATGGTGTTGTATTGATCCGTATTGTTACCCCACCAAAAATTTTAGGTTTACAATCAGTAATGCGCGATATTACCATGTAGGTACTTGTGTCATGATGATGCGCAAGTTCTTAGTGTACTCAGTGTGGACATCTGCTCCTCCTTCCTTTGATATGCTTTGTTATCTTTACACACGTACCACAGGTGGACAAGGCTTTGGCATTGGCTCCACCCCACCAGGTCCTCAGCTGCCATTTGGCGCAATGAGGTTGTCACCGGACACTGCCTTTGATGGGACAGTGACGGAATGGGAACACTTTGGTGGCTATTTCTATGGTGTGTGGGACACTCATAAGTCTACTGCGTGTGTGTGTGTGCTGCGTGTGTGTGTGTGTGTGTGTTTGTGCTGTGTGTGTGTGTGTGTGTGTGTGTTTGTGCTGCGTGTGTGTGTGTGTGTGTGTGTGTGTGTGTTTGTGCTGCGTGTGTGTGTGTGTGTGTGCATGTGTGTGTTTGTGCTGCGTGTGTGTGTGTGTGCCTGTGTGTGTGTTTGTGCGCGCGTGTGTG
Organism: Aplysina aerophoba; assembly: GCA_949841015.1. Taxonomy (NCBI): domain Eukaryota; kingdom Metazoa; phylum Porifera; class Demospongiae; order Verongiida; family Aplysinidae; genus Aplysina; species Aplysina aerophoba. Next base: position 4,507,179 of record OX465049.1, read on the forward strand.
TGCGTGCATTGGTGCTTGTGTGTGCATGTGTGTGTTTGCACACGCGTGTGTGTGTGCGTGCGTGAGTGCTTGTGCGTGCATGCGTGTGTGCACGTATGTGTGTGTATGTGTGTGTGTGTGTGTGTGTGTGTGTGTGTGTGTGTGTGTGTGTGTGTGTGTGTGTGTGTGTGTGTGTGTGTGTGTGTGTGTGTGTGTGTGTGTGTGTGTGTGTGTGTGTGTGTGTGTGTGTGTTACATTACATGCATGGAATACATATCCTGTTATGTCGCCCTCAACCACATTAATACGCAGGTGACAATGACATTCTCTGCTTCTCCCACACGCACATGATGGGAGCTGGTGTGCAGGACTATGGCACAATAGGCGTCATGCCAGTTAGGGGCGTGTCCGACAAAACAATTCAAAACTACATGTCTTCCTTTAGCCACAAGACAGAGTATGGCTCTCCTGGATACTACACTGTGCAATTGGACACTCATCGTGTGAGTGCAGAGCTGACCGTGGTGGGACAGTGGACGGGGATGCACAGGTACAGCTATGAAGGAGATGGGGGGAGGTATATCATTTTGGACGCCCTGCATGCAGTTCACAAGGTTAGTGGTGCTGTGTGGTGCTTGAAGCACTCCGTATTTGCAGACGTTCATGTGCCGATGCATGTCTAATGATGTGGTGTTATACGTATATGCAGACATGCGTGGAGCGTATCTACAGTAGTTCCATACACACACTGTGATACACACACATACGTACGCAGGCACACTCATTCATACACCACACCTGCATATGTGCATCTTATTATTTTATATTAATATTTTTGCTATTTCGCTGCCTACACAAATATTCTCTTTGGTTGTTTGCATGCTTGGTAAAGAGGTTCGCTTTAGTGTTATCAGTTGTCCAGGGCTCTGCAGTGAATGGCAGCATTGCATACAATGCTTCAACTGGAGAGGTCTCAGGGTGGACACTACTGAAAGGTACTCCTGACATATTGTGGTGTATGGTACATATGTAATGTGTGTACATTGGCAGCAGGGAACATCTTACAGTGGGGAGAACTGGAGCGCCTGTTTGTTTATGCACACTCTACCCCTCTTGTATCACTTGGATCAGGCACTTTAACTGGCCGCAATGGACGTGGCATTGTTGTGTACTTTGCTGTAACCTTTGACCAACATCCGGCCAGTTTTGGTGTGTGGGAAAATGGCCGCCTGAAGCCGGGTCAGGCTAGTGTGCAAGCCGGAGGTAGCACAGCTGCTGCTTACTATGGTGAGAATAGCTGCTGCAGCTACGTATATCTATATGTATGTATGTGTACTGTTTGGTCGGTGCTTTAAAAGCATGCATTATGTAGATTAATGCTTGCATGTTCGTTCATGAGTTTGTCCTTCCTCCAGTGAGTCTCTCATTGTGCCAGTGTTTGTAATGCTAGTACATACCAGGGAACAGAACACTTGTTTCAAGTGCTGGGTTCTGATTCACTGCATATGCACTAGTTAATGCTATTAGAGCCTTTGGACAACTGTAATGTATGAATCCTGTTGGTAATGGAGGTGGGCTGTGTTACCATGATGATGCTAATGAAACAGAAGGATAAAAACTGGGCATTGTATACGGAGAAAGTTAGAAACAAGGTGGAGAAGAAAAAATAAACAATATGTTTCTTTCCTTCTTGCTACATTACCATGTGTTGCTTAAAACCTTCTGTAAGTTATATTTGTACTCTGTGCTCTGTGCACTGTAGGATTCCCTGACAGTGTTGACCAAGTCACCGTAGTAGTGGCTATCAGCTTCATTAGCACTGAGCAGGTACCACACGCATGCACGCACACACACACACACTCACACACACACGCACACACACACTCACACACATGCACACATGCACACACGCACACACACACTCACTTATATGCACACACACACACACACACACACACACACACACACACACACACACACACACACACACACACACACACACACACACACACACACACACACACACACACACACACACACACACACACACACTCACTCACACGCACACACACACACACACACAGACATACACACACACACACATGCACACACACACGCACACACTCACTCACACACACGCACACACACACACACACACTCACACACACATGCACACACACACGCACAGACACACTCACACGCACGCATGCACACACACACACACGCACACACACACACATGCACACGCATGCAGGCATACACACACACACACACACACACACATGCACACACGCACACACACACACACACACACACATACACACACACAGCATTGACATAATGATTGTTCAACCATTTTCTACAGGCTAGACTTAATTTGAAGAGTGAGTGGAAGGGGGAGGGGTTTGATGAGTGTCAAAATCAAGCTACTGCCATATGGGACTCCGTTCTCAGCCAAGTACGTAGGACAGACTGCTCAATACCCGGAGACACCCTACTGTACACCTGTTACGGCATATGGAGCTATAGAGTGTGGCAAGACTCACTAGTAGTGATTGCCATTCTCTGTCAAGTGGTAGGGACATGTGTGCTCACTTCACCTTCCCCTCTTCTCCCTGCCACTCTTTGCAGGTGTATGTGTTAACCAGTGATGATGACACTCTAGTGAAGTTCTACACTTCTCTCTACCATGCCTTTACACCTCCAACACAGTTCTCTGAGGTGAGGTTCTTCTTGGTAGATGGCAGAGGGTCCAAGCAGGTTCACCAGGGTCACATTGGGGTCAAACTAGGTTCACCAGGGTCACATAGGGTCAAACTAGGTTCACCAGGTTCACACAGGGGTCAAACTAGGTTCACCAGGGTCACACTGGGTCAAACTAGGTTCACCAGGGTCACACAGGGGTCAAGCTAGGTTCACCAGGGTCACATTGGGGTCACACTAGGTTCACCAGTGTCACATTGGGGTCAAACTAGGTTCACCAGGGTCACACAGGGGTCAAGCTAGGTTCACCAGGGTCACATTGGGGTCACACTAGGTTTACCAGGGTCACACAGGGGTCAAGCTAGGTTCACCAGGGTCACATTGGGGTCAAGCTAGGTTCACCAGGGTCACATAGGGGCCAAAGGTTCACCAGGGTCACATTGGGGTCACACTAGGTTCACCAGGGTCACATAGGGGTCACACTAGGTTCACCAGGTTCACACAGGGGTCAAACTAGGTTCACCAGGGTCACATTGGGTCAAACTAGGTTCACCAGGGTCACACTGGGTCAAACTAACCTAGTTTGACCCCAGTGTGACCCTGGTGAACCTTTGGCCCCTATGTGACCCTGATGAGCCTAGTGTTAATCCCCCAGTGTCACCCTGGGGAAATAAATTTGACCTTGGTGAAGTGACTGTGTGGTAGCCTAGGTAACTAAGTGGTACTTTTGTATATCTTTAACATTTTGCGCCAGGTTGACGGTCGATACATAGGAATGGATGGCAAAGTCTATGCAACTGCACCAGGCCACAGGTATGTGTGGAGCTTGAGGAATTGGTGTTGTAATGTACACCAGTGTACATGCAGGTGTCTGTCAGTGTATACACATAGCTGTAGGCTTGTTGTGACTATACATAGGTAGGTGCTGTCTGTGCATACAGCCTCTGTCTGTGTATCTCTGTGTACAGTATGCACGTGTTGCATGCCCATCTCTGTCAGTCCATCAACCCATCTGTTGTCTACTCCACACTCCACTGTATATTTGTGAGATGGTCCTCTCTTAGTGAGTCAGTCCTCTCTTAGTGATTCAGTCCTCTCTTAGTGAGTCAGTCCTCTCTTAGTGAGTCAGTCCTCTCTTAGTGAGTTAGTCCTCTCTTAGTGAGTCAGTCCTCTCTTAGTGAGTCAGTCCTCTCTTAGTGAGTCAGTCCTCTCTTAGTGATTCAGTCCTCTCCTGGTGAGTCAGTCCTCTCTTAGTGAGTCAGTCCTCTCTTAGTGAGTTAGTCCTCTCTTAGTGAGTCAGTCCTCTCTTAGTGAGTCAGTCCTCTCTTAGTGAGTCAGTCCTCTCTTAGTGAGTCAGTCCTCTTTTAGTCTGTCTGTCATCCTTTCTATTATATATGCTCTTTTCAACCAGACCTTTCTATCTGCAGGCGATTCAGTGACCTGTCCTTGTGGGACATCCATCGCACTCAGACCTCCCTCCTGACCCTCTTGCAACCTTCTGTTGCTCTTGACATTGTCCAGTCCTTGGTGGACATGTACAAGGAGGGTGGTGCGCTACCCAGGTGGCCCATTGCCAATGGTAGGAGGCCAGCGTGGCATGTATGTGGTGTGAAGTGTGTGTGTGTGGGGGGGGGGGGGTATGCATTGTATTCATGTTTCTGTTGTGTGTACTTTTGTACTTGCATGGAAGTGTGTTAGTGTAACTGCGTACATGCATACATACGTACTTATGCGCATACAGATGCTGTGTACATACTCTATATGTATATGAGATTACATGCATACATATATATACTTGTAGTGAACTTACCTGTTGTGTACTGTAACTAAATCACCCTGTCAGTTTGTGTTATGTGTCTTTGTCTTCGTATGGTGTCCACACCTTGTACGTGTTCCAGAACTTTCTCTCCCTGGCCTATACAACTGTGACTTTCCCATGTGATTTTTGCCAATGCCATTGTTGTGCCGGCCTACAGCTAGTGGCAGTGTGCTTGTTGGGGTGGACTGAACCCACGACAATTACGTTACATACTGTATATGTATATAAATTGTATGTATGTATGTATTTATGCATGTGTAGGTACAGCATTAGGTAGGGAAACTTGTGGAATTGATTTCTTCTCTGTAGTGTTTTCAGGCTGCATGATTGGTAACCATGGCTACCAAGTAATCCTAGATGCGTACGTGAAAGGCATCCGGGCGTTTGACACACAGACAGCTCTTCTGGCCATGTTCCAGGAGGTAAGCTCATCTTGCTGCAGTGGAAGGGACTAGTGTGTGATACATTGTTCACTGACATTTGCAACATACCACCCTGAAGCCCTGTGTATCAGCACTACATACGTTCATACATATTATATATAGAACAGTATGTGTACATATGTATTAACAGTATGTGTACATATGTATTAACAGTATGTGTACATATGTATTAACAGTATATATTGCTAGCTATAGCTTTCAGGCACAATTTGCTTACTGTTGAATTCTTTCTACACTAGGCAACAGACCCACATTTGAATCACGATGCCCGACCTTGCCTGACAGATTACATCTCATTGGGTTACTGCCCAAAGGAATCGGACGGTCACTCGGTCAGCCTCACACTGTCCTACTCCTTTGATGACTGGTAAGAGAGTAATGGCTGGTAGTTTTGGAGACTGTGTGTGCGTGTGTGTGTGTGTGTGTGTGTGTGTGTGTGTGTGTGTGTGTGTGTGTGTGTGTGTGTGTGTGTGTGTGTGTGTGTGTGTGTGTATTTGTGCGTGTGTGTATGTGTGTGTGTATTTGTGCGTGTGTGTATGTGCATGTGTACATGTGTGTGTGTGTGTGTGTGTGTGTGTGTGTGTGTGTGTGTGTGTGTGTGTGTGTGTGTGTGTGTGTGTGTGTGTGTGTGTGTGTGTGTATGTGTGTGTGTGTGTGTGTGTGTGTGTGTGTGTGTGTGTGTGTGTGTGTATGTGTGTGTGTATTTGTGCGTGTGTGTATGTGCATGTGTGCATGTGTGTGTGTGTGTGCGTGCGTGTGTGTGTGTGTGTGTGTATGTGTATCTGTGTATTTGTGTGTTCGTGCATGCGTGCGTGTGTGCGTGTGTGTGTGCATGTACATGCATATTTGTGAGGAATCATATTGCCCCTTGTATTTGAGTGTGGTGTACACAAGGTGAAACAGCTCACTATTGGCCATAAGGTATTAATTAAGGAGGAGTGGACACATAAAAATCAAGTAGTGGAGAATTGACGGCAGCCGTTCTTATCCCGTCCCATCTCCCCCATTTTGTGAAAGGGCATTGGGTGTGTTTGCAGAGCTACTTG
>OX465049.1:4518168-4693168 GCA_949841015.1 Aplysina aerophoba
CTTGTAGTGGCACAGTGAGTGGACGTAGGACACGGCCGGCTGACAGATTCCTTGGAGGGCAGTAGCGATTACATGTAACAGGCCAATCTTGTTTGCAGACAGTGGAGGAGGCTGGGTGATTGTGCAATGGCTTCTAAAACAGTCTCTCTGGCTGCTACCATCGTGCTTGGAATAATTAGCATTGCCCTGTTCATGGCAAGCCTCATCTTGGGTAATATATATACGTTATTATATTGTGAATTTCATGCAGTTTTATAGCACGCATTTCTGGGCATATATATTATATATTAAATATACGCATGCAATAGATGTATGAACATATACGTACGTGTGGGAGGCATACAGTATACATACATATACATACGTACACAGCTTGTATAGCATCTATAGTATCTTGCATGGTCCTTGGCAGTGACTTCTGTGGGACTATATATCTATAATTATGCTTCTTATTTCCATCTCTGGCCCTGGACTCCAACAGGCTTTGTTAGTGTGATTGTCACACGCCGAGACAATCCCGTCCACGCTATGTACATCATGACGGTGGCAACTATCCTTGGAATCCTTGTGCCTTTCACCTTCACAGCCCTCACAAAGTATCTGGTTGATTATTTGGTGCTCAAAGCAGATGAGTCAACCCAGAGGCAAACGTACACTCTGTTATCCCAGGAAGAGAGTGCTTTCTTTGCCATTGATCTTCAACCGACAACTACCACCATTTCTTCCACAAGTACAGTATCCATTCGGCGTCTTCTCATCTTTGATCACATCATCACTGGCATCCATACCCAGGAATTCCAGACAACGACAACTCCGGTCCTTATGCTACTGCTAGTGGGACAAGCAGCATTGATGTGCGGCATCATGTCATGTACGTGGCAAAGTGAAGCACGCACACACAGACACAGACACACACGCAGATACACACACAAACGCATACACAAATATATGCACACAAACACACACACACACACTTCCATATACGTACTTGTGTACATATGAATGGTAAAGCTTGTTTGATAGAGCATGCAATCGTATCCATCCTTATTAGGCATTGAGGTACCTGTTCCATCTCCAAACAGCAAAACGTTCACTCTGCTTATATACAGTGCAAGCTGCAAAATACTCCACTAACCTAGAGTAAATAATTCACTTCATAGGAGGCCCTGGTGGACAAGCACCGAGACTGTCATTAATGTTTGGGATACTTGTGAGAATTTATGTTCAGCAGAATTTATAATTACGTAGTTCTTGCTTCTCCAGCAAATTAAATACATATATACTACAGTTACCATTTATACCCAATGACCGTATACCTACAAAGCATCATGAGACAGATTATTTTGTACTTATTGTCATTTTCATTTTGTTCTCATTCGTCTGCAGTTATGTGGAGTGTCTTCATTTCCAACCATTTCATGGAGAAGCCGCTGGCCTCCAGTTTGCCATACCTCCTGGTCGAAGTACTCGGAGGCCTAATCTCACCCATATCACTGTGTACCGGGGCAGCGATGTTGGCCGTTGCCACTCATTTCATATCATTGGGGCAGATCGACCTCCGTGCTGCCATGGCGCATGTCAATCCGGCTATTGTGTACACTTGTGGGTTTGATGTAACAGACAGCACAGATACATCCACCACACCTGGTTACTTTTTCTGGATAATCAGCAATCACTTTTATGCTCAGGTCTCACATGGTCATAGTACTCAGACAGACCAGCTATATAGCTACGTGGACCCAACCCCCTCTACATGGGTAATCACTGGAACTGTAGTTCTTTCCCTGCTATCGGCAATGTTGTACTTTGTAAACACAGTCCTACTGGAGTCCTATATAATAGAGATACCCCCAAAGATGGGACAATGTGATGGAGCTAATTGTTACACCAACTGGAACACAGAACTGGTGGACTGCACAGACAACTCAACGTACATTGGGAAGAGCTACATGCACTGTTATTCGTTCACCTCAGATCCCAAACAGAGCTTGTGGGCGGCCATTAGCATTGCATTTGGTGTATACGGAGCCACAATTGTCGTCTTCAGATTTCTGTTTGTTATTGCTGCTATGTTGCACAGCCTCTACCACACAAGAGCTTGGGGTGTTCTCTACCTGCTTGTCGGAGTATTGGGTATCGTGTACACCATACTCTTGTATTTCATTCCACGCCTTGGAGCCTTCCATTTGGACGAAGCCAAAGCTGGCCATCTCATCATCCTATTTCTCTATGCAATCCTCAGTGGTGTGCTACTGTTCCTCGGCGGTGTACAGGAGCTGATTAAGGATACAACCAAAGTGAAGGCACTCCTGTTTCAGTGATACGTACTTTACAGTCTGGGCCAGCGCTGTCTGAGTCCTTGGAGCAACACGTTTCTGCATACCAAACACTACTGCATTATCCTCTGCATCCATGCACTAGTAACTATACATATCCCAACTTGTCTTGTTCTAATTGATGGGTATCCTGAATGTATGCATTTTAATGAATTCGCACTGCACAAGTGCAGCACATGCCATTCAAAAACTCTTGCATAACATATAGAATGATGCAGCATCAAATCAGTATAACTGCACACACGTGCTGCCTAACTAGCCCTGTGTCCACTACTGAAGACTGACAACATATGGCCACACATAACCACTGATTTAGGATCTTTATATGCGTGAATGCACACTATATACAAGCAAACGCTCACAGTGACATCATATGACATCACATGCCAGCCCCACATTCAGTAGTCTGAGCCTGCAAAGGTAGACTTCTCCCCTAAGCCTTCAGGTCCCATGGCCAAGTACCCACCATCAACAGGGAGGTCGGTGGCTGTGATATAGGCTGCATCACGACTGAGAAGGAAGGCAATGGCTGAAGCAATCTCACTCGTTTCAGCCATGCGGCAGGGCATGTGAAACGGACCCCATACTGGTTCCCACTTGTCCCTGTCCCCACCTGCTGCTTTGCAGACCTCTGGAGACCACACCCAAGCAGGGCTGACTGAATTGACACGGATGCTGTGAGCAGAGAGATCCAGAGCCATACACTTGGTGAGGGCCAACACAGCTCCCTTGGTGGCAGCATACGTCCACCGGTGTGGCTGGGCTCGGTGACCTGAGATGCTAGCAACATTCACTACTCCTCTGGAGCATGGAGAGGCTTGTGCACCAGCTGGTACTGCCTCCACTTTCATGTAGGGTAGGCAGCATTGTACCATGTTCGCGTAGCCGACCACGTTCACGTTTAGGCTCTTCTCCCAGTCTTCTTGTTGCGCATCCATGGCCTTGGAACCAAAGTACACGGCGCAGTTGACAAGACCGTCAATACGGCCACCGTTGTCACTCCTCTCTGCAAAATTCTTCACGGCCTCTGAACACTGTTTCTTGTCCGACACGTCCACTTTGTAATACTCGGCGTTGCAGTTTCGTTCCTGCAGCGTCTTGCACAGCCCGATTCCTGCTGATACGTTGATATCGAACACGGCCACATGCGCTCCTTCTCCAGCGAGTCGTTCCACCGTAGCCCGTCCAATGCCTGAGGCGCCTCCGGTGACGATGATTGCTTGGTTTACAAAACGACGCGTCTCTCCCTCATTTAGCGTCAACTGCTTTGCTCCAGGAAGAAGCAAGGACTGTGATGCGTCCATTTTGCACATTAATTTCCAATGTCGAACATCGCATGTACATAGATACTTCTAGTACGTTATTATTACATTTCATTAGTCTAAGAAATGTCTACTGCAACAAGTGCTGCAGCTACAACCTTGCAAAGTGTTTGTCACATGTCGATGCACATCAACTAGGTTAGTTGAGGTCGACTGAGTGCTCCACACAGCACGTCTGCAGCAGCCGTCCTCAGCCACTCATCAGCTTCAATATATACTACAGCAATTATTGCTCATGTACTGATCAATACAAATCATCTATAACTGCTTGCCGAGTGTACACATGAAAATGAACAGAAAATGCTGGCTAGTTTTAGCAACTTTGGTGCGAATAAAACTGGTCAAACTTAAAGAGCTAGCTATTTTCAAAAACAAACTGCAGCTTAATTGTTTGGGAGGAATAAATAAGGGCAGAGATTCAAACTGTACAGTAATTTCGTCTGACATTCATTCATCAGTGCTTCATAGCTCCATATTGTCAGCTTCGTCCTCTGACAGGTCACTAATGTCACTCTCCCTGTCACTGGCAGCATCACCATTTTGCTCACACAAAGCTTCTTCTGTTGCATACTTCCTGATGTACTCTGCATTGTATGTGGAGGAGTAGACCAACATCAGCAACACAGAAACATAACACACACATGCATACATACATATGAACACACACTACAAATGCATACAAACATACGCACATACAGATGCATGTGCCCCCCCCCCCCCCACACACACATACCACAAACGTAGATCACGTACATATAATTGTGAAATTGTATGTGTGCAATTTATGTATGTGTAGTTATTTGTTTGCCAAGGTTACCCTTGATTCTCTTCTTGTACTCGTCTGGTTTGTGCAAGTAGAGCGCTGCTGCATCACCATTCAAAGGATCAGAGGGGTTGGGATAAGTTAGGAGTTGAGGTAAAAAGGATTCAAAAATATTGTTCAGGTCTGCAGAAGGCAGGAGGCAGGGAGGTGAAGGTGAGTGATGCTATAAAGAGGGAAATGATGGTGGCTTTCTTTGCTAATCCATGATGGTGCTAAATTACCAAAGAGTGCTGTCCACGTTTGGTTAATAACATCCAGACACACCGTCCCTGACCTGCACAGTACAGTAAGGGAGCTATGGATATCACGCAATTGCTCACATGACACATGCATGTACAGAACACATGTAGGCACATACGTACAAACGTACATACAGAGCGATGATAAACATAGACACACATGTATATACAAACTGCAGTACACGAGTAACAATATGTGCATACTCACATCTCGTCAATATTTGGATGATAAATACGATTGACGAATCCTACACAAGCGGAGGGGGTGAAGGGAGGGAACAGACACGCAACAGGTAAACATGCCCACCATAGGCGCTCTACGCTGCACACAGAGGTACGGAATGGAGACAAGGTGAAATGCCTACCAATTGATGGTGACTTGAAGGGGTATGATTCTGGTATGTCTACTCGCACCTTCCAAACGCCACCTTCATAGGGGGCTAACCGGGGAAGGGAAGGGAGGGGGAGGGGAAGGGATGGGAGTTAAGAGGAGAGGGGAAGGAGGGAAAAGATGGGAGAGACAGGGGATGGGAGGGAAGAGATGGGAGAGAAGGGGAAGGGAGGGAGGGGAGGGGAAGAGATGAGAGGGGGTGCGGAGGGGAGAGGAGGGACAGAAGGAGAAAATGGGCATAAACAGAAGAGGAGGAAGAAGGGACAAGTGTTGAGAAAACTGCCCTAGATCATGCATGGGTTCCCATCCCAGTACTCAGCCACTCACTTCCTTGAGGCCCTAAGAACTTGACGACAAACTCATTCAAACCACCCAGGATGGTCACGTCATGCTTACTGTTGATCCTGAAGCAAACAGACACAAACACAGAACACGCAGCTCACATTTGTCAAAACACACTTCTGATTAGAGGTGAATCACACATACGTACAGTTGTAGCAGGCAACCAGTTCACAATGGAATTGAGGCTCCATGTAGCATGGCATGGCATGGCTGGAGGAGACTACATATGTCATTCACCAACTATTGTCATGTGGAGTGTTATAAGGCAGATGTGTACGCAGGTGTGTGTACCTCTGTGGTTGGCTGTGTACATACCTAATATAATAAACATGTACAGTAAGGTTAACAATGTGAATCTACTCTTCACATCCCATTGTTCACCACACTACCTACACACACTGTAGTTAAAACATACACAGCTGTTTATGTAACAGTCAATTGTGTGCCCCATATGCATCCAAACAACCCTCATGGACATCCCACTACAGAACATGGGGTATACGTAACACCCACATGCGCGCACACGCACACCCACGCACACACTCACCCACCCACCCACCCAAACACCCACCCACACCACAAACACCCACACCCACAAACACACCCACACACCCCACACACACAGGAGTTGCAACATGTGCTCACAGTTTGGCTATGTCCATGTCCATGCGCCTCTTACTGGACGCCGGTGAACACATCATTGGGGACACTACTACGCAGTGACTGCCTTAACTCTGCAGGTGTTCAGGGCACCACTAGCATCCACAGCTGTTCACCTGTGAAGGCAGATAGGACAGGTACACTGATAGACACACATACTTACATGGACGGACAGATGTACTAAAGTGTTCACAATGTGAATTCATTCAGTTTTGTGCATTCACTACAGGACCAAGAAAGGACCCACTACCAAGGTCTTACCACGATTCTGAAATGAAAACTAAGACAGGTACGTTCGTACACATGAGTGCACACACACACACACACACACTCCCGCACACATTGTAATGCTACAAATGTCTACACTATATGGCATGTTGAATACATTGGGCAACACCCCTCAGTACTCCCTATGAGGTACATACGCACCTTACCAACATACGTAAATGAATTGAAAAGTGAATTGAAGGTTTCCTGAACCAGATATGTATAGTTCTTATGATGTGCGTGACTGGCTACACAGTCTAACTACCCTATACACAGCCAAATTGTCTGAACTGCAAGAGCAAACTGATTTTTCACTCAACTGTGGCAGAGTGGTCACTCCACTTATCCTTGCATAAGAGAGATAAGATATGATAGGTTGTTAGGGCCTTACCAAGCCAGAGTTGCATTATACTATACCACTGTACTATGGTTGCATCATACCATATCATGGTTGCATCATACTATACTTAAGGTTGCATCAGACTTACTAGTGACATATACGTATATCCCATGCTAGTTGCATCATGGTTTATGTGAAAGGGATTGCACAATTACATCAGACATCATATGACTGATGACCACACAGTCAGCTGACAAATTAGCACTGAAGAAGGTAGGGGGGGTCTCTGGGTAGTGTGTGTGTGGGGGGGGGGGGGGGGTCTCTGGGTAGTGTGTGTGTGTGGGGGGGGTCTCTGGGCTCAGTGGTCACCACAGCCTAATACGGGCTACATTCAGTGGCACCACACTTCCTAGTTTCACCCTGTGTGCTGATAGCACAGCTGGTCACTTCCTCCTCAGCACCAGGAGAAAGGTGCTCACTCAGAAGTGCACACAACCACAATTACAAGGCAATCATGAACACAAGGACAAGAGTGGGAACCACAAGTCACCGACCCCCCTGTTGATGGCGGGTACTTGGCCATGGGACCTGAAGGCTTAGGGGAGAAGTCTGCCTTTGCAGGCTCAGACTACTGAATGTGGGGCTGGCATGTGATGTCATATGATGTCTTTACATGTGTATGTGCATGTGTGTGGGGAGGGAGCAAGAATAGTATTGATAGTGAACTACACGTAGAACTAGAAACAGAACTATACGCACGTATGTATGTATGGTAGAATCCATGAGGGCAATTTAATGGGAGATACACACAAAGCATATATATATGTATATATGTATAGCATACACACAAAGCATATCATGTCCCACAGCCCCATTAATTACAAGACACCTCTCAAGGCATGCATTTCATCACACTTTTATCACTGATGAACAGATTCACAAGCGAGGAGTAGCCATCACTGTGCACACAGTGAAGGGGCAAGGAGAAATTGTGTCTCAAACAGTCCACATACAAAAAGGGCACACACTCAACAATCAACCAACACACATGGTGTACACGAATGTGTCACCACACAGATCAGAGATGGTGTCAATAGCTACGTAAGAACTGGTCCATGCCACGACCATGGAGTGCTGTGTGCCACGACCATGCCTAAGCTGTATGCAAGTCACAGAATGACACGCATGCATGCACGCATGCACACACACACAGGGTCAAATGAAAAGAACGGACCAGCACTTACGACATAATGTATTAGTACGCATTTAGTGTTAGTGTTAGGGTTGGGGTTAGGGCTGGTTTTATGTTGTCCTGTGGGCTGGTCTGTTCTTCAAACACACACACACACACACACACACACACACACACACACACACACACACACACACACACACACACACACACACACACACTCACCACACACACACACACACACACACACACACACTCACACCACACCACACCACACACACACACATACACACACTCACACCACACCACACACACACACTCACACCACACCACACACACACACACACACTCACACCACACACACACACCACACACACACACACACACACACACACACACACACACACACACACACACACACACACACACACACACACACACACAGAGAGAGAGAGAGAGAGAGAGAGAGAGAGAGAGAGAGAGAGAGAGGGAGACTATGGACTAGGCCAGTTACACCTCCGTATAAGGAGCCCTAAAATGATATGTTATACGTACATTCTTTCACCCACAACTCACTCAGGTTAAAGCCGCTAGTCTGTCTCAACCCTCCACCAGTCCGTACCCCAGTCGGGTGGCTCAAACGTCTTCGGAACGGTACACTGCCTCTCCGAATAACTCAGATACTGTCAGTCCTCTCTTCTGGCCCGGCGTGAAACACGGGCTTACGTTCACTGTCACCACTCCCGTCTAAAAACAACCGTTATCTCTGAGCTTACAACCCTACCGAGCGTTCTTCTCTGTCCTATACGCCACCACGAGAAGGTCGAGTCGAATGTGAATCCTTGTACCACAGTCGGCCTTTGTTTACAGATGTACCATATAATATAGACGAGCCCCATAGAAGGTGTAACCACGGATACTGCGGTATTTCTGATTGGTCCCCGCGGGGAAAAATGTGCATACACACAAAAGTGTGAAAACACGTGTAGGTTCCATATACTCATGTACGTATGGAAGCGTGACTGCCCTGCACTAATACCTCACATACAGGTAGGCGTAGATGGAGGCAGAGATACTCTTTCTTTCTGTCTTTCTGTGTTTGCCCATCACAGCCAGACTGGCTCCCACACGCATGCAGTAACTATATACTATGTATACATGCTTATAGCATAGCCGCTGGAAGCAGGTGTATAGGATGTTCTCAAATGAGGGTCTCCAGGCAATGTTAAAGGTTGAATGTGGTTGTGTTCAATAATCCCAGCCTTCCTCCCTCGATCATGAAGGTTGAGAGGCATCCAGTATACAGTAAAACCAGTATTTTTTTCTCAGTATTCATACTCTCCTACCCTATACACGATTTGGGCTAAGCCTTGTTGTGTCACTAATGTATACACCTATGCCCCGTTAGCCACTCATCCATAATCATACTATATATATGTATACAGTGTCCAATGTAACAGATGGTCACTGTGGTGCTAATTCAGCACATGGTGACTTCAATCCACCACTGTTTTACAGTGCATGCAGACAGAAAGCCCTTACATTAATTGCTATACCTGCCATGGCAGCATTTCTGCTTTCATTGTTCCAAAAATACCATCTACATGTTATTTCTGCAACTACCACCACTTCACGACAGCCTAATTATGTACAATTATTGAAACAAAATTTCCCAACTCCCTCATACTTTTACAGCTACACTGGTTGAACTCTCCTCTTCAATGAGGCACCACGCCACCATGGAGTGAACCCCATTCACTGCCTTATAAGGACAGCTGACCGATCAGAATGAGATCTAGGCTTTAAGCTCAGTTCCTAGATTCAGGCATGAGGTGCCTGGCAATGTCCTGGTGGCCCCATGCACTGGTAATAGTTTGAAGGGTATATATATGGTCCTGTATAAATACACTTGTATACTCTACATACAATGAGTAGTGTGCGAGGCAGACATTTCCTCAGACATACGTACATGGGAGGACATCTGCGTTAGGTTGCCTCCATCAAATCACTGCTATATATAATGTATGCATACATACATGTGTATATATAGCTGACCATATTGAACAGTCCATATTATATATTATATATACAATCATAATAATAGTATAATATTAGATATTACACTTCCATACCCACGTTGTCAGGGAATTATGCATATTACATATTATTATTATATAGATAGATTGATAGATTTAAAATCAGAGGCCTACTGCACTCATTTTTAGCTTAAAATATCACCAAGAAAAGCTCTTTTCATTGATATGTACTGTGGCAGGGTTCATTGCTGCATGTGTGAGGTAAATGAACACAAGATTACACAATCTTAGAACACAGAAATCACTTCATTAGGTTGCAGGATGTTTCGATCAGTAGATCTTCCTCAGCTGTTTGAGGAAGATCTACGGATCTGTTCTAAGCTCTGTCCAATGATACATACGTAGCACTCTTAGGTTATAATACGCATTCTGTGTTTGCTGTGTAATCTTTATTCAATTACACAGAAGGTACTGTACTATGCTATATAGAGAGAAACATTAAACTGTTTCTGCACAAAACGGTAGAGTGGATTACAACATTGTGTAATTAAACAGGTGCTTTGCACGAGTCACACAATAGCCACAGGTATATAATTCAACCATGCATCAGTAAACACATTGAACATGTTGATAAAAGTTACATCTTGAAACAATGGCTAGCCGTTGACTGATGAGTCCATCAGGTACTACCTAATAAGGGAAATCAATCACACTGGTGGAGAGGTGGAACATGTGCCTACACCTAACACCACAAGGAGCTTACAGCTAGCACTGTGCACTAGAGGGCTCCACACCAAGGGTAACGTCCTCACCTTGCAGCCATTGATGGAGCTCTTGCACAAGCTGGCTGCAGTGCTGTTCTGCAATACCTGCAAATGTCATTGCTTCGAGGAGGTCCTGCCATGTACAGTTGTCACCTTGAGTCTCCTGCCACTTCTTCAGGCCATCCTGAATGGCTTCCTCTTCATTACGAGGGTTGTCTTGATAACAGAGATCAATGCTGCCTGGGGTAAGTCCAAGGAATTCCAGGACGGCTTTGCCCTTCCCAGCACCTTGTCTGCTGACATGCTTCCTGAAGAGGACAGCGTACCTCTTACAACCTGCACAACGGAGACAGAAGGTGGGACACTTCTCAACTGCATGATGCTTTGTCTGACCACGCCCACTGCAGCAGGTCAAGTGTCTTGCTTCACATGAACAGGACACTAGGACACATGCCCACTCACAGTGCACTGGCTGTGACAGAGGGTCCCTGTCACTCACGGCTGCCTTAGGACTTCGGACAACCTCCATCTCACCTGCACACACACCAAAGAACAGGAAGTCAGAGGACGTGGAGTGGGAGAGAGTACCCAACACCTTGCCATGCTCCTGGAAGGTCTGGGAATTAGGCTAGTAGGTATCATATGCCTCCTTCACAGTACACAGCATGTCAGACTACATATGGTAGCTTGGTACGCATTGATTGGATGAGTGCATCTTGAATTCAGGTGCTTGTATATTCAAGTATTCTTAACTACGCACCACACACAAGGCTGACACACTCACACTCCTTCTCCTCGAAGACCTCAACAGGAAATGTCAGGCGGCCTGACTTGGTCCCACTGATGAGCAGGTGAATGAGCCGACGGCATCTGAGATGTTCGGGTACTGTGCTTTGGACGGCTTTAACAGTGATGGACGGGGGATAGACCTCCTCTATCACGGCTTCTTTCAGAGCACGGCGTCTGTAAACTCTCTTGAACTCGACCTCTTTAGCTGAGACCTGCACCACAGCAGAGCACATGCACAGTGTGGTGAACCAACCTCACCACTCTGACAGCACAAGACTGGGGAAAGCACCCACCCTGTTTGGACCGACAGTGGAGGCGTCCCAGCCCCTTCCCCGCTCCACATCCAGGTTGCCCTCAATGAGGTCACCAACAAACCGAAACTGAACATTGTGCTGCTTCTTCCACTTCTTCCAGTAGCGGGTCAGGATCTACACAAACCAGTCCAACATCATGCTACCTTTCAACACAGGACTTACCAGTGAGGCACACCACTCAGTTACCTGGATCCAAACTGAATTGGCAAAGGTGATGGCAACTCTTGAGTGTCGACTGTTCACGTCCTCTCTCTCCCACAGTGAGGCGTAGTACCTGCTGGTGTCCTCTAGTCGGTAGGCCAGTGCAAACAGGGAGCAGTGACCGTCCACCTCCACGATCCCATACCCCTCACCGAACTCCCCTCCCTCCAGTAGACGAAATGGGTAGTACTGCTCCCCCTCTGGGAGGGTGTGGGGGGAGGTGACAAACACTGGGTGGTCCGGACCACCAGACCAGTGGGGGAGACTCAGGAGGAAGGGCTTGGTGGTCTGGGCCTGGCTGTAGTTGATGTAAACAGTGGTGCTGCATAGCCTATACCCCTCCGGGATCTGGAACGGTCCGTCTGGAAGCACACCATAACGCACTTCCACCACTCCCTCTCCATCGGCCCTCACTGCTCCCGGAGGCACATGGAGGTGGATCACTTTTTCGGCATCCTCCTCTTCTCCCACGGGTACCAAGGGGAAGTCCCCTCCAAACAGTGTGACGAAAAGTGATTCGATTCCTGAACTAATCCAGCACACATGTTCTAAGGCTGATTCATGGGCTGTGTAGGTGTGGGAGGGGAAAGTGGAGGGAAGGTGGAGGGGATGTGAAGGTGAAGGACACACTTGGAGCATGTGTAGATACATTGCTGCAGGTTATGATTGTGTGAGGTCAGCTTATTGGCTGCGTGTGGGTGTGCAGTGGTAAGATAGTTGTGAGGCGCCATACATTGGAGAGCAGCTTCAACGATGTTATCCTGAGCATAGGCTGGTGCAAGATCCGAAGGAGTACTTTGGCCCTACAGTGACCAGGAGATCAATTTGCACTGCAATCCATGCACAGTACATGATTAGGAACTGCACAATGGGAACCTTCAAACACACAGTACACAGAACAATGTACAGCAGCTTAAGGAACCGCAAATGAAGAGCCTCCAACTTCCCAGCACTCAATTGAGGCAGTCCCTAGCAATGCAGAGGTACTGATGAGGTGGCTGAGCAGTGGAGACTTCTTCAGTAAAAGCACTATCATAAAAAGCACCATACGCCAGGGCAAATATATAGTCACTACTCAACAGAGAAGGCAGAGCGGGGCATTTGATAGCCAAATACAGTAACATCAGTCACATGGTGTGGCCTGTGCTGCAATCATTGTTATTGATTCCGCTACGCATCTGCTCACGATCAGTTCGCCCGACATCGACAAAGTACCAATGAGCCTCTACGACATCACAGTAACATCAGTCACATGGTGTACGGTAAAACTATGCAACTGGTGCAGATGCAACTGGATAAGTGACTTGCACCTCCTCTGCATGGTAGTAGCAGACTACAGTGTTCTGCTGTGAATGTATATCTCCTTTCCTTTCTAGTTCACTAGTAGGCAGTTACCCTGTCCTCACCAACCCTTTGAGGGCATGACCTTTGACTGTTTGGGAGTGACCAACAAAAGACATTTCACGGTAGCCTAGATCATGGTATGTATTTCCACATGGTATCACATGTGAACACAGAGACACTCTGCACTGCACAAGTCAGTGGGTGGTGTCGTTGGGCAAGAGGGAAGCACAGGAAGCATGTGCAGCTAACGTACGTAACATTCTGCAAAATGCACAAGTGCACCCATGAGGGGGACACAGTGATTGGATGTTATAATACATAACTTTTCCATACTAGTTCACTGGTAGGCAGTTACTCTGTCTCCACCGACCCTTTGAGGGCATGAGCTACAACAACTGGGAGTGACTGGAAGAAGGCATCTTTCACTGGCCTAGACATGACAGACTGAATCCACTCAGAATTCAATACCTGTGAAAACAAACCCTGCAAACCCTTCCATCACACACAGGCTACTCACCACCCTCTAAAGACGTGTTCACACTTGATGTGCATTTGAACCGCATTGGAATTTGCACTGGTCAAATCGTATCGAATGCACATTGATCGTGTTCATACTACTTTTTTAACTTCACGGGATTACTTTGCCACGTGACCTACGAGGTGTGAAGATAGTTCCTGCCGATGTGATAGCTGTGTGCTTACTCTATTTTTTTGGTTAAACTACGTCTGGCTGTGACGGAAGCATCAAAGTGACAGGATGAGAAGAGAGATTAACCACCAGGAGGAGGCACCAAGCCAGGATGTGGTGTAGATACATTTTCATCTGCACAGGTAACATTGTGTTTGCTACACTGGCCTCTTTGTTTGTGTGAAGTAGTAGCATCATCATGACACCCACAGGGCCATGATGCTGCTACTCTGTACAGCTCCACTGATGAAAAGGACGATGGTGCAGATCAAGGAGTGTGCATTGGTGGAGTGATGTTTGGAGTGGAAGGTATGGTGAAGCATGGCACAAGAAGAATCTATACACATGTCACTGGATACGTTCATTCTCTGTCATTCTCAGTGGCCTAGACAACGGACTGAATCTCTCTGAATCCACTCAGACTTCAAAACCCATGAAAACATCTTCTTCAAACTTGTCCATCGCACACAGGCTACACATCACCCACTAAGGTTCGAGCCCAAGCACTAACAAGATACTTACAGTGTCTCTGGTGTCTGGAAACCCATATTCGTCCAGCAGTATTTGTACCAGTTCAGTGTGACCACCTTCACTAGCCCAGTCTAGGGCACCACGACCATCCTGCAATTGTGGGACACAAACTACGTATGACACAGTGGACAGTGAGAGACAGAGAACTGGTTAATTCCTCACTTCATCCACCACATTTCGGTCCACTTCATCTCTTGTGAGCAGTTCACGGACAATCTCTTGATGGCCCTCTTTACAAGCGAGCAGGAAGCAGTCCAGGCCTCCCTGGAGGAAGGTTGGCAGACATGGCATTACCTTGTGCAGAGACACAAGCTACACACAACACATTTGCACGGTGACAGTTGGTAGACAGAGTGGATACAACATGTGCAGAAGTACAAGTGCAAATGGCCTTTGCACACAACGTCACATGTGAACACAAAGACCCTCTGCACAAGACGTGGTGTGGTGTCGTTGGAGGAAGCATGTGCAGCAAATGTAAGAGTGCACAATACCACTGTTGAGTGTGACTCACTGCACTGCCACATTTGGTACTGTTAGGATAAGTTACGTGAACCATACTAGTGGTGCTGTCATGGTATGCAGGCGTGTATCTACCTACGCACATACAAGAGCGTGCATTTGTGTAGGTGTTACTGCATGTGTGTATACACGTACACAAGAACGTTAAAGGGTTATTCCGTCAAGTCTGAACAACAACAGGCATTATGTCCAACCATGCATTAGTGCATACACACAGTATCATGTACATACGTACGTACCATTCCAAAACTCACTGCAGTTCTCAATCCGAGGTCAAACCCACACTGGTCCACGAGGTACCTCATCACTGGGATACTACCACCACCAACTGCACAGTGAAGGCATGTCCAACCATCCTCATCCACCTCAAACCTCCTGTCTCCGAAGAGGGGCAACAGGTACTCGACACACTCAACGGATCCACCAAGGGCAGCAAAGTGGAGGGCAGTGGCTGAATCCTGTGTAAATGGTTAGTGTCATGAATGGAGTGCGGTATTAGGTTGTGGGTACCACTGTCGAGTGTGACTCACTTCTGCCTTGTGCAGCACATTGGCACCGTGTTCTATAAGCATCTTCAGGACAGGGAGATGGTCATACCGTGCAGCATACATCACTGGTGTGTGTGACTACAGGAGAGAACAATCAAGTGGTAACCACAACCATAAAACACTCGTCATGTACAGCATGGCAGTATGCAGTGTGTTTGCAGTACTTCAGTGACAATAGCATGTACTTGTCAAATATTACAGTACACAGAGTATACACATGCTACCCCAACAAGACTGAATCGTGATTTTTAACAATAGACCCACGTCACGTCGTCTGAGAGGGTAATAAGAAAACCACCATTGTTTGTACGCCATCTTTTCCTATACCTCACATGTAACTGTCAGACAAGTATGGGATATACAGTATCCCTGCCAAGAGGGATATAAGACCCGTTATATCCCGCAAGGATGGCCAGTGCTTGAGTGAAGCCAAGGAAGTGACAAGAGCGAAACACGAGGCACTTCTGAGGCTTTGCAAAAGCACTGGCCTTCCCCAAGGGATATAGGTATAAAAGGTGCGCATCCCTCTTGGCAGGGATGCATCTAATTTATATCAGATTTAGGCCATTCTGACCTGAGGCGCACAGGTCCTTGTCGCACAGTGCTTCATTTCGCTCTGCAATCACCCTGTGCTTGCACCACGAATTCCATGTATTGTCAGACACTGATTCATGGTCTTCAGAGTGTTCTTGGGAAAACGCTAGTCAATAACTGCACAAACCTGTTGATTCCCTACAGTAGGGCGCGCTGGCGCAGGGATCTATGACCCAATATATATAGGTGGTCCAACATTGCATTGTATGTATCCATAATTCCCATCTACCCACATACAGGACTGTGCTGGTGACACTGAACCAGTCTGGCACAGATGATTTGCTGTAGCATGAACTGGTACAAGATCACATGACTGATATCTTGTGGTCTAGCTTCCCGTGTCACTTGGTCACATGTGGGAACTTAAATCTTGAGTAGCCAGACCTTTTCCTCTATTACACAACACCGCAGAGGAAAGGGTCTGGGAGCTTTCCTATGCAGTACTGGTTCCTCCCAAGATAATTACAAGGTGTTCATGTAATAATTTCACACACACAAGTTTTCATAGTGAGGTGTGAGCTACGTATTAAGGTAGTAGGGTTATTGTAACACATCATCAGTGAACGAAAGCAGCGAGTTTGCTGATCAAGGAGAACGTAGGTGCAGTGCTGAGTCTGCTGAGACATCAAAGGACTCACAATCAGTGCAATGGATGTGGGTGCTGTGTGTCCCTTCAGACGATCAAACACTGTGGGTGGAAGTTCCTACATAAGGTATTTCCAAACCCTGTTAGCACTACAAATACATCTTTTCCAGATACGAACTTCTCAAATGCGGACAACTGTTCCTTCTTCAAACGCTCGTACCCATGCACTCTCGTAACTTTGCCAATCACCATTTGAGGCCCTCTCTAAAGCCCATGCAATCGTCTCACGCACAAACACGGCCAACGCTTCCCCTAGGCCTAGGGAGAAGAGAGAAGGAAGGCTTCACTTCTCTAGCAACTGCCCTTGTCCTGTGCACTTGGCAAGGAAGGCGTTATAGCCCTTCATGTAGTGCTAGGCTAGTAGCAGACTCCCTTCCTGTTGTGCACTGTGCCTACTGTATAAAATGTACAGAAATAAAATGGCAGACCACAAGAACTGCCGCTTACACAGAAATTGTCTCAAACACCAGTCGTATTGGCCTCAGCCACGTATGCAGACATCATTCAAACTATCAATCACCATGGTTGACAGCCAGAGCTGAGCTGTGAATCGCCCTAGTGCCCGGACTGACGCAACCGAATACTTAACACCTTGCAGTAACGCGTGAAGTAACTAACACAAGTTGAATATTCACTTACTCCTCCCATTTCTTCCCTGCACTCACTTTGCTACTCTCCTCGTTTACATCGCATCTGTAGGTCTCTACGAGCAGCTTGGCCACTGCAAGGTGTCCATACCCAGCTGCCAACATCAGTGGGGTGCGACCGGCCTGAGGATTGGGTGGGGCATGGTCAATACAGGACACATACAACTACTTGAGCTAATGAACTGAATGTTGGGGGTGGTGTACTGTTGGGCTGCATGTGTGAGCGTACACAAGCACAGCTGCTAGAGTGGTGTTGCAGTGTTAATGTGGTACCAAGTGCAATTGTGTTTGCCGAGGGGGTGGGGGGGGGGGTTGGGTGAAACAGGGAACTTGTACTTGATGTTTCCTGCATACACTCACATCTGGTACTACGCACATACCAAACACATGCAGGTGCCAGCCTGGTGCTGCCAGTAAAGATTACCTAGCAGGCATGACTGCCTAGTAGGTGGGTGGCAGTCTAGGTGTGGGGTGTGTGGGTGTTACATTATATTATACAGTGCATACACACAGTATCATGTACATACGAATGTACCATTCCAAAACTCACTGCAGTTCTCAATCCGAGGTCAAACCCACACTGGTCCACGAGGTACCTCATCACTGGGATACTACCACCACCAACTGCACAGTGAAGGCATGTCCAACCATCCTCATCCAACTCAAACCTCCTGTCTCCGAAGAGGGGCAACAGGTACTCGACACACTCAACGGATCCACCAAGGGCAGCAAAGTGGAGGGCAGTGGCTGAATCCTGTGTAAATGGTTAGTGTCATGAATGGAGTGCGGTATTAGGTTGTGGGTACCACTGTCGAGTGTGACTCACTTCTGCCTTGTGCAGCACATTGGCACCGTGTTCTATAAGCATCTTCAGGACAGGGAGATGGTCATACTGTGCAGCAAACATCACTGGTGTCCCTGACTACAGGAGAGAACAATCAAGTGGTAACCACAACCATAAAACACTTGTCATGTACAGCATGGCAGTATGCAGTGTGTTTGCAGTACTTCAGTGACAATAGCATGTACTTGTCAAATATTACAGTACACAGAGTATACACATGCTACCCCAACAAGACTGAATCGTGCTTCTCAACAACAATAGACCCATGTCAGGTCGTCTGGGAGGGTAATAAGAAAAACACCATTGTTTGTACGCCTTCTTTTCCTATACCTCACATGTAACTGTCAGACAAGTATGGGATATACCAGTATCCCTGCCAAGAGGGATATAAGACCCGTTATATCCCGCAAGGGTGGCCAGTGCTTGAGTGAAGCCAAGGAAGTGACAAGGGTGAAACACGAGGCACTTCTGAGGCTTTGCGAAAGCACTGGCCTTCCCCAAGGGATACAGGTATAAAAGGTGCGTATCCCTCTTGGCAGGGATGCATCTTATTTATATCAGATTTAGGCTGTTCTGACCTGAGGGGCACAGGTACTTGTCACTCAGCACTTCAATTCGCTCTGCAATCACCCTGTGCTCACACCACGAATTGCATGTATTGTCAGACACTGATTCGTGGTCTTCAGAGTGTCCTTGGGAATACACTAGTCAATAACTGTGCAAACCTGTTGATTCCCAACAGTAGGGCACACTGGTGCAGGGATCTATGACCCAATATATCCCACAAATGCTGCAACCTGACTGGTCGGAATAGCCTAAGTATGGTATAACCTCCTTTAGGTGGTCCAACATTGCATTGTATGTATCCATAATTCCCATCTACCCACATACAGGACTGTGCTGGTGACACTGAACCAGTCTGGCACAGATGATTTGCTGTAGCATGAACTGGTACAAGATCACATGACTGATATCTTGTGGTCTAGCTTCCCGTGTCACTTGGTCACATGTGGGAACTTAAATCTCGAGTAGCCAGACCTTTTCCTCTATTACACAACACCGCAGAGGAAAGGGTCTGAGAGCTTTCCTATGCAGTACTGGTTCCTCCCAAGATAATTGCAAGGTGTTCATGTAATAATTTCACACACACAAGTTTTCATAGTGAGGTGCGAGCTACGTATTAAGGTAGTAGGGTTATTGTAACACATCATCAGTGAACGAAAGCAGCGAGTTTGCTGATCAAGGAGAACGTAGGTGCAGCGCTGAGTCTTCTGAGACACCATAGGACTCACAATCAGTGCAATGGATGTGGGTGCTGTGTGTCCCTTCAGACGATCAAACACTGTGGGTAGAATTTCCTACATAAGGTATTTCCAAACCCTGTTAGCACTACAAATACATCTTTTCCAGATACGAACTTCTCAATTGCGGACAACTGTTCCTTCTTCAAACGCTCGTACCCATTCCCTCTCGTAACTTTGCCAATCACCATTTGAGGTCACTCTCTAAAGCCCATGCCATCATCTCACGCACAAACACGGCCAACTCTTCCCCTAGGCCTAGGGAGAATGAAACACAGAAGCTCCCAGACCCTTTCCTCTGTGGTGTTGCACAATAGAGGAAAGGCTCTGGCTATGTGAGACTAGTGGGAGCTGGAGTGCTCATAGAGCACGAACCCCATACAGACAGTCAGACAGAGCAGTGATGTAGTGCATGGGTGGACATGTACACATCGGGACAGTGCACATGTGCAGGAACAAACATACTGTAGCATGTATTGTATACTACTATTCTGCTTATTGAAGTACGCTAAGTCTTGCACACACAAATGAAGGAGACTGTATATACAATGGAGGTAATGGAGGTATACAGTCATTTCTAGAAGTGCATAACACAAAGAGCTTGAAATCAGAGTACACAGCATAACTGAACAGCATTTGCATGGAGAATGTGTGAACAAGGCGTTCTCTTGTGGACTGAGGGGAAGGAACATCTTTGTGTAGCTACGCTGTCCACAATAGATTTTAGCTCTTTTTAGCTCTGTCTTCTTTTCTGCCCACCGTTTGTGATTTTCATCTCAATCCTAGTGAAAAGGAAGGCTTCACTTCTAGCAACCGCCCTTGTCCTGTGCACTTGGCAAGGAAGGTGTTATAGCCCTTAATGTAGTGCTAGGCTAGTAGCAGCCTGCCTTCCTGTTGTGCACTGTGCCCACTGCATAAAATGTACGGAAATAAAATGGCAGACCACAAGAACTGCCGCTTACACATAAATTGTCACAAACACTAGTCGTATTGGTCTCAGCCACGTACGCAGACATCATTTGAAGTATCAATCGCCATGGTTGACAGCCAGAGCTGAGCCTTGAATCACCCTAGTGCCTGGACGGACGCAACCGATTACTTAACCTTTGCACTAACTCGCGAGGTACGTAACTAACACAAGTTGAGTACTCACTCACTCCTCCCATTCCTTCCTTGCACTCACTTTGCTATCCTCCTCATTCACATCGCATTTGTAGGTCTCTACGAGCAGCTTGGCCACTGCAAGGTGTCCACACACAGCTGCCACCATCAGTGGGGTGAGACCGATCTGAGGATTGGGTGGGGCATGGTCAATACAGGATACAGACAACTACTTGAGCTAATGAACTGAATGTTGGGGCTGGTGAACTGTTGGGCTGCTGTGTGAGCGTACACAAGCACAGCTGCTAGAGTGGTGCTGCAGTGTTAATGTGGTACCAAGTGCAATTGTGTTTGCCGAGGGGGGGGGGGTTGGGTGAAACAGGGAACTTGTACTTGATGTTTCCTGCATGCACTCACATCTGGTACTACGCACATACCAAACACATGCAGGTTCCAGCCTGGCACTGCCAGTAAAGATTACCTAGCAGTCATGACTGCCTAGTAGGTGGGTGGCAGTCTAGGTGTGGGGCATGTGGGTGTTGCATTATCCCATGCACATGGAGCACTGCCACATTTGGTACTGTTAGGATAAGTTACGTGAACCATACTAGTGGTGCTGTCATGGTATGCAGGCGTGTATCTACCTACGCACATACAAGAGCGTGCATTTGTGTAGGTGTTACTGCATGTGTGTATACACGTACACAAGAACGTTAAAGGGTTATTCCGTCAAGTCTGAACAACAGCAGGCATTATGTCCAACCATGCATTAGTGCATACACACAGTATCATGTACATACGTACGTACCACTCCATAACTCACTGCAATTCTCAATCCGAGGTCAAACCCACACTGGTCCACGAGGTACCTCATCACTGGGACACTACCACCCCAAACTGCAAAGTGAAGGCATGTCCAACCATCCTCATCCACCTCAAACCTCCTGTCTCCAAAGAGGGGCAACAGGTACTCGAGGCACTCAATGGCTCCTCCATAGGCAGCAAGGTGGAGGGCAGTGACTGACTCCTGTGTACATGGTTAGTGTCATGAGTGGAGTGCTGTATTAGGTTGTGGGTACCATTGTCGAGTGTGACTCACTTCTGCCTTATGGAATACATCTGCTCCGTGTTCCAACAGCACCTTCACCACAGGAAGGTGCCCTCTCCTTGCAGCATACAATACTGCTGTTGCTGACTACAGGAGAGAACAATCCAGCATTGCTCACAACCCACAAACCAGGTTTGATCCATTTAGAATAGCCCATGTGAAAGGGATCCAACACTATAGCATAAGGTAACTGCTCACTTATTCCTCCCATTACTTCCCACCCACTCACGTCACTATCCTCCTCGTTCACATTGCTTCGGTGTGTCCCTAGCAGCAGCTTGGCCACTGGAAGGTGACCAGCACCAGAGGCCACCATCAGTGGGGTACGACCCTCCTGAGGATTGGGTGGGGCGTGGTCAATACAGGACAGACCCAACTCGTGGTGTAAACAACAATCAGTCTTGTAATCCAAGTCATCACTCATGCCATATGCATGGCCCCTCGCTGTGTGAGTCACATAACCCCTTGATAGATCACTACATGCCTCATTGGCTCAGACCAAACTTGCCACACCTGGAGATACGTTTTGGTCTCAAAACTACACCACATTGCCACATTGCCACAAACTATGCCACATTCCTGGTGCAGTGATGACATACGTCATTCCCAAACCCAAAGTGACCAATCAGATCATCAGAAATCATGGTATTGCACAAGAGGGACACCACATGGCAGTATGGCACAGTCCACCTCGCGACAATACAGGAAGCTATGATAATGCTCTGAGACTTCTGTGTTACCAGCACACAAATGTAGTAGCAATTAATTGCTACACAATTTTACACCGTAGCTATGATTACATGTATGTTCATAGATGTACTCGGGAGGGTGATCTTGGGATCATGGCATTTTAAACTTGAGCAATATTGAGTTCATGTGTGGCCACAATGAAGGAATACTTTACTGCAGTCCATTGCTAGGAAGAAGATCTATTTCCAAACAGTGGGCAGCCATTTTGAGGAATTGTGCAGGTAACAGAGCATATAGGGGTCAGTCTTAAACCATGATTTCACTCAATGCAACTGTCAACTGTTTGCGATGTAATGCAACCTGTACTTGACATGCAAACAGTCCTTGGCCACCTGTACGTACTTACCTTGGTCTTCTGCTCCGGGGGAAGTCTGCACACATTCACAAGCTGGTTGACAATGTTGAGGTGGCCGTAGTACACAGCAAAGTGGAGCGGACTCCAGCCAAACTGCATTGAACAGAAAATACCAACCATCAGAGAACATCTAAACTGCATTGCGTGTTTGATCAATACAACACACTGAGTGGTGAGAAAGAGGATGATGTGAGCTGTTCTGTGCAAATCACCTTGTTCTGTGCATACAGCACCCTCTCTTGTTGGCCTGGTCTGTTGAACACTTGATTGATTTCCTCCCACCTCCCCTCGGAGGCTGCCTTCAGTACAGCATGCTCCACCTGGTAGGTACGTATGAACAAGCACACAATGTAACCAGAGCTGTCGTGGGGTGGAGTCATGAGAAAGGAGGAGACGTTTGGAATGTAATTACGTAGGATCGAAAGGCTTAGGGTGCCTTTAAACAGTGTGTGTGTAAAAACGGGAATTAATCTGAATTTGACTAGTTGTTAGCTGAATGTACAGAGCCCCACACACTTCTGTACGTGGCCGATAACATCATGTCTTCCACTGATTCTTTGACACAATACGTATAAATGGTATCCGCTGTCGCACAAACGGCGACAGCAGATTCTCCTAGCAAGCTACACACATCTACGAATGTACACACGTACGCACCTCATGGTCGGGATCTGGTGTTGGCCCTTCCGAGGTCTTACTGACATCTATTACTCTGCAGAGGTAGGAGGGGAGAAGAGAGGTTTGGGGATCAGTGACTACAGGAGGCTATATTCACGTCACAGTCCACTGATCTCGCGGTAACTTAGTAGAAGTACACTCACAGTTCTTGCGGACGAATCAATGCCACAAGCAACTGTAGCTTCTCGGGCACGGAGTCTCCCCCTGTCGGCAGTTGTTCTGACGGAGCGAGTACGCCGCCGAGGAAGTCTTCCTTCAATTCAATCGATTGCCTCGCAGGGAATCCAGATCCACTGGATTCCGCGCGGATCCTCTCTCCTTTGGGCCCCTCTAGGATGCCTAGCCTCCCTCCGAAGACACGCAGCCCCTTCTTGAGGCGAAACTGAAGAGGCATCTTGAGGGACTACTGATCCTAACTAAATTCATCCACTGCCACACGGCAACGCCCATTAACAAAATTCATAACTAAATTCATATCGACTGCGACACGTCACACGTCATAGGCCCATTAATTAACGTTAACGGAGGAGGAACGTCCCATTGATCAGATGTGTCCATGGTTTGTGCAAATTTCACTCTATGAGGAAGTAACTGTGTACACGACAGATTCCTGGCTGGCCAGGTCTCTGCCATGGCCATTCATACATGTGTGTATATACCTACACAGGTGCCAGCACCACACAGAATGTGCAAGCACAATTGATGCAGCCATTCATACAACCAGCAATTTAGAATCCATTACAAACAGCACACAAGTCAGTCAAAAACGGTCCAAAATAACAGAAGACAAACACCATGTCTCAGAGCCGCCTGACACCGTGCACTGGAGCCTCAACCACAGAGCTGCAAGCTGGGAGAAGAAACAAGGACCACATGTACAACATAGATCTTCCCTCTACCACACACTCAATAACAGAGAACCTCCCCATGGCTATGACACATCTGGACACAGCATACACATTGTACGATTGTATTAGCAACTCGCTACAATGACAAAGTGGTTTTACATTTGTACACATGTACAATGTAGCAATATCTTACACTTTCAATTTTACTATAGCCAGCACTTATGTGCATGCTCACCTGTTTGTGTGCTGGATCAGGCAATGCAGGACATTGCGATGCAGAAGGCTTGCACAGGAGACAGCGGGTACTGAAAGTCAAGGCAGAAGTAACCGCCCTGTGCCTTACCGAATTGAAACACCTAACAGAGGTCAAAGGTCAGGACAAAGTACTGTAGAGTTCAGCAAACACTGTCACTACATGTCACTACATTTGTCTGTCACAGTCACGTACAGTCACATGCACAGAAGTGCTCTTGATCTCAAGTGTACACCAAGTCGGTGCAGTTACAAGCTAATGCAAGTACATGCATACATACAAGCATTCACTGAAAATCAATCTAGTATACACACACTGTCAATACTTGTACATTCTACATAGGCATACACATTTTAGGAACATAGGAGTACAAAATCAGCAATTGTACTGAAGGAGCCCAGTATCGCTTACCACTTCTCCGTTGTGCTCCAGCTGAAAGTTCTTCACAGAGTCACGGTTGATGCGCCCTCCAAAGTCCAGCTCGTACACGGCATGCTCCGGGTTCCAGTGAGGTCGTCTGGACTTGAGTGTGAACCCCTTGTGGTAGCCGGGGGAAGGAGGCAGCACGACTGTTACACGACGAGGCTCATTCTTGAAGTAGTTGGCTGCAATCGCGATGGACCCTAGACTGACGTTCCAAGGTGCAAGGTTCCCTGTGAACTGAGCGCCGTAGGTGAAGATGTTGATGTCCACCTTGGCAAGGACGGGTGGACCAAAGTTGCCAAAATGATCACTGGTAATTGCAACATGATGGCTGGGGCTTGCTACAGGGGAACCACCCATTGGTGACCCGGCATCATGCAGCTGTCCGCTTCTTATCACTCTCCGCAACCGATTCATGACTCTCCGAGGGAGGGATGGTGTGATGGCGTGAGGGGGGCGTGGCAGAGGCGGGGCTGCCCACAGCTCTGACTTGGCACAGAACATGAGTCCGCTGGCAGGCTTGATGTGGCAGTGGGAGGAGAAGGGGAGGAGCTTAGACGTCGCCAGCACACCCTTCATGAGCGGGATCACATCACCACAGTGCTCCAAGTTGAGAGTGAACTGGCACTCCTCAGAGGTGTCGACTGGTGAGGAGTTGATGGAGCAGTGGACGCGAACATTGGGCCGGACTGGGAAGAAGAGTGGTTCCCATGACGACAGTGTGGAGATTGGCAGGGGAACATGCACTGCTGGTACGCCTCTGTGTAGGAGGTTGGCTCGTTCGTGGCGAGGAAGGGGGAGAGTTGAGATGTGGTCTTCGGAGGTGATGGCCTTGCATATGGCTTCACGACTTAGCTGGGCCAGTGGGGGAATCCCCTCCTGCACTGTGATGCAATGGACCTGGCTCTGTAGACAGACAAACAGTGCACTCCCCTCACCACTCCAGACAAGGCTGCATGGATGCTGAAGGGGGAAGGAGAGGACAGTGATCGAGTGCATGTTTGTGCATCAAACTGCAACACTGCATTACCAAATGACATTGAAATGCATCACCATCAAATTCCATGTCACTCAACAAAAAATCTAAACACGCCACATATAAAATTACTGCTCCCACTCTACACACAACCACTAACACACGCTGCATTAGTGACCTACTTCAATCCACCTCTCACCAGTTGGGTGCTCGGGAGAGGAAGCATCAACAAACAGTGCCAAGAACAGTCAAACACCTTCAGTTTGGTTGCCGTGGTAACCTGCTCCTTGCCAACAATAGAAAGCAGTGATTTCTGCCGATTCCACTTGCCCCGCCCATCCACCAGCCCAGTGTCTACGTGGGTGCACTCCTGGACCACATCCCCTCCCTTCATGAACACCAAGTCTCCCGAACTGAGGTAGACAGAGTAGCCTGTACGTAGTTGATGCATGCAGGTAGAGAATGAAGGGAGGGCATTTCATTAAAGACAAGACCTGCCACATGTTTATACTATAACATAGTAGTGTAGTAGTGTAGCAATTAGTACGGTATATTAATGAATCTATAGTGTGCAAGAAATGATGAATTTGAGGCTTGTGCACACACTGGGCCGGAGCATTCACTACTTACTCCCATGCACTTACCCTCAACGCCATCCTTGTCATGCGCTGAGTCCACACTCCTCACTGGAACATCTTGTCTCAGTTCAGTAGTGGACGTGAGACGTCCTACTTCAGTCACACTCAACTCCACAACCTCACCACTAGCAGTTCCCACGGCAATGCAGCTGTTGTCATGGTTCCAGCAGCAACAAGTGAAGGAGGTTGGGGGTGAAAAGCGAGTAGTTGAGACAACTTGTAGTGCAAACATCACTGCACCATCACTGGCATCCACCACCTGGACATGGCCAGTGTCCGCACATGCAAAGAAGAATGAACTGCAATTGGACCACGCAATGTCCGTGATGTTTGGGAGACCTGTGATTTCGTACTCAAAAGCAAGTACTCCAGCCCTGTTCCTCCACAGCACAATGGTGCCCCAGCTGTCAAAGGTGACAAGTTTGTCACCGTTAGAGGACCAGCGGGTGACACGGACCTACAACGGAAGACAATTGGTAGATGTAGAATTAAGTTTACAAGAAACACATTTAGCCAGATGTGTAGGTTAGTACGTACTGTACAGAAACAGCAATCCAGAACGTACCACTGCTTACCTCGCCAGCCTGGTCTCTGAGGTTGAAGTTGGACTGGAAGTAACGGGCCACCCCTCTCTCTACCTTCTCTGTCGTTGCTCTCTGTCTCCCCTTGCTTCCCTCCGGGCACTGTGGAGCCAGCCACATTATGCCAATGGTCCTTCGTGTGCCCACCGCCATCCAGCCGCACCCAGGAGTGACAGAGGGCTGAAAGTCCATATCAAATATGCTTGGCATACTGTTGAGTAATAGGCTTCTTTTTCCCCACATGGTCTGTTAGAAGTAGGAGGGGTGGGGAGGGGAAGGGAGGGGTTGAGATTCACCTTTTATTACAGTGGGGAAGTGGAAGTTAATACACTAGATATAATGTAAGTCTCACTGAAACACAATATTCAGAGAACAAGCACCTATATACATATCAAGTAGCAACAAGGCCCAATTCATCTCCATATACACAGCACAATATTAACATCATACCAAGACACAGCTACAGCTATAGGCACACTCTCACCTGTCAATCTGCACAGAATGCCTGCCTACAATTCTCGCTGTTTCTCTGCTACACAAGGTATACTTAGAAGCAGAGAGAAGCCTTACTGCCTGATAGAAGGAGGGATCAATCTAAATAGCACCTTCTCTGAAGAGATGACAATCACTTGAAGGTATACTGCTGTAGGGGATATACCGTGACACCTCAGCTTCACAAACACATGACTGTGTAAATATTTATTCTAAAGGTGTTGGCAGGCAGTGAAAGGAAGGTGATAAATGGAGGAATTGTCACCTCAACAGCTGTCAAATAACCCTTCCACCAACATGCAAATTAAGGATTTAATTAATTTTGAAAAGCAAACACAGATGAATACATCAAAGTGAAATCAATTAACGAATGATGACAGAAGTTAAACATAATACAAAGAATACAAAAGTGACACCTATATAACATTGTAAGGGAGTCAAAATTGGTCAATGATTGCTGAGAGAATTATGTGAAGTGATGACGAGATAAAAATGTTAGCTGACAATACTAGTACCACAGATGGGGCAACCTTCTGCCCCAGTCAAAATATGAGAAGGCTTTCAATGTCAGCAAAAGTCTTGTCCAACTCTTCACCTCGTTTTGGTGCAAGTTCTACAAACAGCAACAAACCAACAAGACTCAACAACAACAAACAACTGGACTCAACAACAACAAACACCTGGACTCAACAACAACAAACAACTGGACTCAACAACAACAAACAGCTAGACACAACAACAACAAACCAACTATGCTTAACCATACTAAACCACAGTGTCACCCCATTCCCAAGTCCATTAATCAGGGACTTATAAAAGCACCAAAAACCTCCGTTTCTTCGGATGCACTACAAAATCCAAAATCTTGTGACTAGCTACATACATATGTGCTCCTGCATATGATGTCATATGATGTCATCGCGTCACATGATCTCATCAAGGAGCTGACTTGCACTGCATTGGGTGCACACAGCACACATACGTACCCACTGTGATTGGTTCCACGCTCTTGACTGAGATGAAGGGTATACGCTCACATTGAACCTCCAGCCAATATTTGCCCGCTGTGTGGAGATGGGAGGACAATACCAGGTAGCATGGCAATCAGGTGGTATGGTATATTGATACAACCATCCATCAGGACACTATCAGAGTATAAACCAAGGTCTTAGAAGGCCAAATAACTACACACTCATTGGCAGTAACTTTACTGACCCTTATGTCCACACCTATGTACACACATACACACCTATGTACACACACACACACACATCAAGTGATTCCCCATTCACATAGTGTAGGCTGGGCCAAAGAGAGAGTCACCTCTTTCTCTTGTGAACCAAGTCCAGCATAACATTGGTGCAGACACGGCGTACGTGACTAACCTGGTGACAAGGTGATGCCTGTAAAGTGTGCCTTTGATGGCTTTTTGCCTTCTTGAGGTACCATGCTCACCACAGTCTCCCCAAAGACCTGTGCACCACCTGCACACACAGGGTGGACAGGAAAGAGAGGAGAGAGGAGGGGCAGGAGGGAGGAGGGGTAGGAGGGAGGAGGGGTAGGAGGGAGGAGGGACAGGAGGGAGGAGGGGCAGGAGGGAGGAGGGGTAGGAGGGAGGAGGGGCAGGAGGGAGGAGGGGCAGGAGGGAGGAGGGGCAGGAGGGAGGAGGGGCAAGAGAGAGGAGGGGCAGGAGGGAGGAGGGGCAGGAGGGAGGAGGGGCAGGAGGGAGGAGGGGCAGGAGGGAGGAGGGATAGGAGGGAGGAGGGGCAGGAGGGAGGAGGAATAGGAGGGAGGAGGGGCAGGACAGCAGCACTCATGTACCTGTGCATGCAGGAATGGGTGAATTACATAAGCACATGCAAGTACGCACTGCAAACCCCCCATCCAGTTCAAACACAGCTGTAGTGCCTTTTATTTTTTGTCGCCTCTTCCAAGTTGTGAAGTCAGCAACTTTGCACAAGTACGTATAATTATGATGCCAGCTTCTGAACACACCCTGACACATGCACGCACGCACGCACGCACGCACGTATGCATGCACGCACGTACGCACACACACACACACACACACACACACCTCCAGACACACACAACAACCCTACCCTCCACGCCCACACTACACATGTACAAACACCCACCACACCCACCCACCGTGCACAATCAGCTTGACTCTGCATGTCCTGACTGTAAGGGTCCCCTCGTACAGAGAAGGAAGGGAGTGGTTCACCCACTGCAGCCAGGGTGGGGGGTGTGCGGGACCACTCCAGCCTCGTCAACATGGCACCTGCACCCAATGAAACAGGTGTCACTCAGTGACAAGACATGCAATTAGAGACTGATTTCATAGAGGTTCATAGCTGCACTGGTTGAGTCAAGCAGGAAGCAAATGAGCAGTACTGCAGCTTTGGAGTGGAGGGTGTAAGCAGTTAAGTAAGGCTCTCGAGCCGAAACGTCCTGTAAACCCTCCATCCTTTCCAAAGCTACAGTATTGCTCAGTTACTTTCTGCTTGACTCAATTGGAGACTGGCAGGGGACAGTGGATAGGATAGACTGTACATACCAGGTAGGTGGGGTACAGTAAATGTGTATGTATACAAGTATGTCAGAGGCACAGCTATGTAAAGCTTTGGGAATTGGACTGAGTGGAGTTTGAGTTGAACATACGTACAAGTGTACAGCTAATTCACACACATGCACACATCCGTAGATATATACATTCACATACACACACGTATCTGTATGCCTGTATGTACGTATGGGATGAGGGAGAGGAGGGGAGGGGAGGGGAGGGGAGGGGAGGGGAGGGGAGGGGTTGAGATTCACCTTTTAATACAGTAGGGAAGTGGAAGTTAATACACTAGATATAATGTAAGTCTCACTGAAACACAATATTCAGAGAACAAGCACCTATATACATATCAAGTAGCAACAAGGTAACAATTCATCTCCATATACACAGCACAATATTAACATCATACCAAGACACACAGCTACAGCTATAGGCACACTCTCACCTGTCAATCTGCACAGAATGCCTGCCTACAATTCTCGCTGGTTCTCCACAATGCAAGGTGTATGTTGAAGTAGTGAGACACCTTACTGCCTGGTAGAAGGAGGGATCTGCACCATCCCTGCAGTCAGGTGGACAGTTGAACTCTGTCACTAGAGTTCTCATTGCCTCAATGTGACCACCATCAGCAGCATAGTGGAGGGGCACCCAACCATTCTGGAAAACAGAGGAGCAAGTGATGCAGGGACACTACACAGACACAGAAATGGATACAGACTTACAGTCTAGCCCAGATTATGCAGTCATTTACCGTTGCCTTCACCATTTTGTTGGCATGGTAACCATCAATAAAGACCCTCCATAATACATTGTTCTATAACACTGAAATCACACGCACGCACATACACACACACACACACACACACACACACACACACACACACACACACACACACACACACACACACACACACACACACACACACACACACACACACACACACACTAAAGCATATACATGTACACTAAGTGCACTGTGGTTCTAACATTTTTGGCGTCCACATTTGGGTTCACGTGGTTGCCAATGACAGCAAGATGGAGGGCATTCAGACCACCATCTCAGCATTGCCCTTTCTAGCTGCCACATGGAGGGCAGTGCAACTATTCTGAATAGAACAGTTTGGTGGTCCACACAGTGCAACATGACTGCACAGGAGAAGTCATGCCTATTATATATATATATATATGCATGAATATCTCAAGTTGTCGCCTGGCCATTGGACACAGCGACTGCAGACACACATTACGTAAAGATGTTTGGGACAACCTAATGGTGTGGGAGTACTAAACAGGTATGGCTTTACAGTCAGTGGTGGGCTACCTTGGTCGTCCTCTGCCAGTCACAGTTGTATTTCTGAATGAGGTGCTT
This sequence comes from Aplysina aerophoba, assembly GCA_949841015.1. Taxonomy (NCBI): domain Eukaryota; kingdom Metazoa; phylum Porifera; class Demospongiae; order Verongiida; family Aplysinidae; genus Aplysina; species Aplysina aerophoba. The sequence continues at coordinate 4,549,991 of OX465049.1, forward strand.
CACCATTGCAAGGTGGCCCCCAGCCCGCTGCCTGGATGAGAGCACTAGAACAGCCCTATTTCACACACAAACCAAAATGTACGTATTAAACAGAATTAACATGCCGAGCACAGCATGAAGTCAGGCCACTGACATCCACTCACAGCATTTAGCTCATCTGGTACTAGGTTGAACCTCTGGACAAGCCAGTCAAAGAGCTCAACATTGCCAGAGTAGGCAGCACTGAAAAGAACACTTGCTTGATTCTATGTACGTATGTATGTATGTAAAGGCAAAAGGAAATCTTTCACTGTGTGCATGGCGTTGTCACTTAGGCACATGCTCAGCAGTCACGGCTCTACCTTTGTGTAGACTGGGGTCACACTGCACTCATCAGCCAGCCAATGCACTAGCTCCTCATTACCACTATCAGCTGCCGCTGTCAGTGGGTTGGCATCTACCTGGTGACGAGGAAAGGGTGCAGTGGACAAATAGCACATTAAACATAAGCATACAAGACATTGACAAACTTTAAATAGGGGATGCCACAGTGAGGTGAAGCATAATTCAATTGACATTTATCCTAACCAGCAATGCACTTGATACTAGTGTTCTTGTAACCATCACTCACTCACTAGGGTCACCACTGTGGGATCACAGCCCTGCTTTTCAACCAAATACCGAACAACATCCATGTGGCCTTTAAAGGCAGCAACATACAAAGGGGTCCACTGGCGCTGCACACAGACATAGAGGCACAAATACATGCAATAGCAAGTCATCTACTGCAATACACCTCCGCATTTAAAAATGTCGTGACACCTTCTTATCTCTCTTGTCTGCTTCACAGTTGAACGTCCCTAGAAGTACTTGCAGCATCTCAAGATGGTTGTTGTATGCAGCAAAGTGTACCACTGTCCAGCCATACTGAGAATGGAGAGAATGATGTAACAGTTATAGTCCTTTGAATTAACAGAAGATGATCCTGGCATAATATATCTGTACTTTGTTCTCCACTGCTGCAACGAGAACAGGGTCTGTCTCTCTGGCAACACGTCTGAGTGCTGCCACATCTCCAGTCGCAGCTGCTATGAGGATCTGGTTGTGTGACTGTAGGACATACACACAGACACGCGTGCAGCATATATATATATTATGACAAAATTAGCTAGCTTCATCAAAGAGATTTCACTGTTTGACTGGTTTCGACCTACAATGAACACATGGCACATACAGCTGCATTTACAGATACATACGTACTGCTTACAGACACATGCTGCTTACACAAATCCACGCATACATTCAATAACATACCATGATCTTACCATATATACTCCACAATTAACGTGGAGTCTATGCTCTTACCACTTTCTCTGGATCGGGCCATGCTAGTGGTGTGGCCATATCTGCCTCTAGTCTGTTGAGGTGCGACACATACAAGGCATACGACAACATGCATCCATCAGTTTACATTAGTATAAGATTAACGGCAACAAACACACTAATTAATAGGTAGCTATCGCGATTGAAAAGGCAACAGCGCTAGTCACTTCCACAAGTGAAAAACGAAGTCGAACTATCACACAGTACGTCTCTTACTCTGGAGTTAACCCCGGTATATCGTCTAGACCATCTCCGCCCGCTTGCGACCGCGTCACCGTTTCCTCAGGTATGGCATGGTCGAGCTCTCTGTTGTCCATTTTGCATCACGTGATACGCTCTCACCAGCGCTGTAGAGCAGTTCGTTCCCTCTGGTTGCAGTGCTTCAAACTGTGCACGGCAGTGAATGAGGTAGGAATATGTAGCTAGTACAGTTACTGAGCTGCACAGTGAGCTGTCTGTGTATAGTCAGTTTACAGCTGTCTGTGTACATAGTGACCTCATTAGGAATTCACTTTCCTAGCTAGCTACGTATTAGCTATCACAATCTTTTTGTGCAGGGCAGTGCGTCATTGTGAGCTGTAATGAGAGACCACATTACTATACAGATATGAATATATATATGTGCTGTATATGCATTTTTCAATTATGTCATCTTAATAATATCTAGTGCATCACCAGTGCCTGGCGCAAACTGGCATGCAGTGTATTCAATGTGTTAATTGTTCACTAACCAGGGATTGAAGGAACATCACCCAGAGAGGTCCGCTGGTACCAATCTGGGTTACACTTGTGCTGATGACTAACAACCTCATACGTAACGGTATGTATTATGCATTTAGTGCGAAGGCTGGCCTCCTTCCTGCATGGAAGGAGGTTTATAGCAGAGTATGGACATGGTCAGGTTTAAAGATCCCTCCAGAGAATTGTGCAGTGTTCTGGCTGCAACAGTGTATACCATAGATTAGTAATACAATCATAGATTCCATGAAATTGTGCTCAGCAGTCACGGCTCCACCTTTGTGTAGACTGGGGTCACACCGCACTCATCAGCCAGCCAATGCACTAGCTCCTCATTACCACTATCAGCTGCCGCTGTCAGTGGGTTGGCAGCTACCTGGTGATGAGGAAAGGATGCAGTGGACAAAATTAATAGCACATTAAACACAAGCATACAAGAAAAACTCTAAAACAGGGGATGCCACAGTGTGGTAAAGCATAATTCAATTGACATTTATCCTAACCAGCAATGCACTTGATACTAGCGTTCTTGTAATCATCACTCACTCACTAGGGTCACCACTGTGGGACCACAGCCCTGCTTTTCAACCAAATACCGAACAACATCCATGTGGCCTTTAAAGGCAGCAACACAATGACTCTGATGGTGAACTAGCTGGTGTACTCGTCCATGTGTGTTGTGGATGCATGCACTGCTTGCAACAAACAGCTACATGTGTGGGGCTCCTATTTTCCTCTCAGCGGTGCATTTGACTGCAAAACGGTGTCCTTTGTCATTTTAATTCCTACAGAATTCAAAACAGTGACAGAATTATCTGAATCCGCACAGAATCTGTGGGCAGGAAGATGCAACCATAGCAACAGATAGTAATCATTGCCTTTCGCAACAAGCTGGTTAATATGTATGATCCTAGACTCGCTATGAAGGCCTCTTTGTCTTTATCACATCACTCATTTGACAGGGAACGTGAAATGCTGCACACTCCCTTGAGGTCATCACTTCAGCTGTGCCTTACAATTGGTGCATAGATCTATGACGGCTCTGTGTCGGCTGAGTAGGGGCCATGTAACTATAGCAACAGGAACGACTGCAGAAGGATCCCACTGTAGGTGTCTTCCTTTGTCCGGACTGCCTGAACCACATTCCTCCTCAAGTACTTTGCCACCTGAAGGCCCTCTTCCACCAGCTACCGACAGAGGAGAGGGAATGAGTCTGAACAGAACAGGAGCTAATTACTTGCAGTTGTGTGTTACTACAGCAGTGGGGTGCAGTGTGTTCATGTTCAGCTAGTGTGGTATAGTGGTGCTTGGAGTATTGTTGTTTGTCTCTAAACTATCACCTTTAGTACTTGATCCGCGTCATGTCTGTTGCTGTTTTTACAGAAACCATCTCTTATTCTCTGGTGCAAAGCTAAGGAAGGTTGGAGAGAATGAAAAAAAATAAAAGAGCAGTTTGGTGCTGTCCTGAGTGGATAGGTATAGTTACTATCGCCATCTTCTGTGAAAGTCATTGGCTAGTGAACTTCACTAAAGATGACGATAACAATAACAGCAGTTTCGTTACAATGCATATGATGAGCTAGAACATTAGTAGGAGTTGTGTAATACATACACTAAACACAAACCCTTAGCATCCCAAACTTGCATGTGAAGATGGCTCCAATTACACAACCAACACAAAGTTGACTGGTAGAAAGCCCACACATGTACACAGCTGCATGCTGCGCTTGAGGCAGTGCACCCCGAGGTGAGTCAAGGCACGTCACAAGCCGGACTAGGACTGATGACTGTCAGGTGTTGCGCAACTCACCCAGCAGAGCCGCTTGGTCGACTTTGAATACTTGTCGAGATGCCCTCAAACGTGTCCTATAGCAACCAATTACCTGTGGAACATCGAGAAAAGCCACCAGAATTACATTATGTCGCGAGCCTAGGAACACAGTTAAATCGCTAGCTATCGCCGAATGCAATACTGCAACACCAAATACCTTACGTCTACTGCTAGAGCCCATTTTACTTGTTTCCACGCCGATTGCGCAAGTGCGAGCTGCCCTTGCACAATCGACCAATGCCTGCAACCATTGATTGTACTGGTCTCGTTCCCCCATCCCACCTTTTCCCCAATGATTACACTAGTTGGTCTAGCGAGGCTTGCTTACTGTACTCTGTTAGAGGTACTCTCAGCGTCCAGAGTGCCGCGAAGTTGCAGGATATTCCAGAGGTGTTCCTGTTCATCCACATTTATGTGCTCCTCCCTACGTATACACAAAGCCTAGGTAAGGAGGAGGTGCTCCTGTGCATGATCACCTAAGAATACATTTGGTCCTCCCTACACAAAGCCTAAGGAGGATGAACGGATTCCCCATCATTCATTCATGCCGGCATGAGCTCCACATCTCCAATGCTGTAGAGGTATAGGTAGCCCTTGTGTGTACACAGCACAACCATAGTGCATGACCAAACCATGTGGCTATGACTTTGTAATTCCATGCATGTCTTTATATACACGTACCTCTCTCTAACTATGGTTAGAGGGATTGGAGGTAGCTACATGTTACGGTGCTCTAACATTGGCTATAGCTATAACACTATCATTATAATTATATAATTGTAATGCGTTAGCTACATATATACCCACAATGCTGGGCCACTCATATTATAAGCGAGTTATCATGCATGCATGATAACCCATTTTTATATGCAATTTATATAGCTAGGTATGTGAACCAACATATATTATGCCAGTGGGGGAGAGTGAGTGAGGACAGGCATACATGTGTATGTACGGCAAGACTGCAGTTTTTGGAGATGAGAGTGCGTGAGCTGTATGTGTGGCGGGCTGCAGATAGTGTGGCCGTAATTGACAGACACAGACACCATATGCAGTGAAGTGGTGTAGCTAGCTAGCACATGTAATCTGCAAACAAGCATCACCATCATGCATAGTTATAAGGCCCTGTTTACAAGGACAATTACAGGGGTTCAGCATGCACCCGCCAACTCTGCAGATGCTAGACCCCGTGTGCTGACAAAAGAGCTTACAAAACACAAATTGCTATAACATTGCACAGTACGTAGAAGTTACTGTACTATGCTATATAAAGAGAAACATTAAACTGTTTCTGCACAAAACGGTTACAACATTGTATAAACAGGTGCTTTGCACATGAGTCACACAATAGCCACAGATATATAATTCAACCGTCAGTAAACACATTGAACACGTTGATAAAAGTTACATCTTGAAACAATGGCTAGCCGTTGACTGATGGGTTCATCAGGTACTACCTAATAAGGAAAATCAATCATACTGGTGGAGAGGTGGAACATGTGCCCCACACCTAACACCACAAGGAGGTTACAGCTAGCACTGTGCACTAGAGGGCTCCACACCAAGGGTAACCTCCTCACCTTGCATCCATTGATGGAGCTCTTGCACAAGCTGGCTGCAGTGCTGTTCTGAAATACCAGCAAACTTCATTGCTTTTAGGAGGTCTCGCCACGTGCAGTTGTCACCTTCAGTCTCCTGCCACTTGTGCAGGCCATCTTGAATGGCTTCCTCCTCGTTAAGTGGGTTGCTTTGGTAGCACAACTTTATCTGTTCTCGGGTCAGCCCCACACACTCCAGGACGGCTTTGCCCTTCCCAGCACCTTGTCTGCTGACGTGCTTCCTGAAGAGGACAGCGTACCTCTTACAACCTGCAACGGAGACAGAAGGTGGGACACTTCTCAACTGATGCTGCAGCTGACCACGCCCACTGCAGCAGGTCAAGTGTCTTGCAATGCTTCACATGAACAGGACACCAGGACACATGCACACTCACAGTGCACTGGCTGTGACAGAGGGTCCCTGTCACTCACGGCTGCCTCAGACCTGCTCTGGCTGACCTCCATCTCACCTGCACACACCAGCCAGACAGGGGAGGTATGGGTGGCATTAGAAGGCATTTGGCAATGTGAATACAAACACACAGCATCTCATGTATGAACACACACAGGCACACACACACACACACACACACACACAGTATCGCATGTATGGACACACACACATCCAGACACTCGGTGTGTATGTCTGTCATATAGACGCATGACTGAATACGCTGTCAATTACAGGATTTATAACACCCACACACCACACCACACCACACCACACACACATGCCACACCTATCACACGCCACAACTACCACACCATGCATGCACGCACACGCACGCACATACACCCACACCCACACACCACACCACACCACACCACACCACACCCATATGCCACTACACCACGCACACACGCACACACGCACCTCCAGTGGTGGGAACCTGTTGTGTCAGAGAAACTGGCCTTGCCGTTGAACCTGACTCCAAACAGAGATGTGTAGCCACGACCGAGGAGGCTGGAGTGGTGTGAGGCCCACAGGTGGGAAACAGGGTACTAATCATGAAACAGCAAAACACACAACAATGTTCTGCTAGTCTGGTACTTAGAGAACATGCAAACTGCCTCTCGAGAACTTCAGCGTTCAGTTAGGAAAATAAATTAAGTAAGGCAAATGGGTGCATGTGTCTGTGATGTAAATGGGTGTATGATTAAATACGTTGTCAATGGAATTAAGTACGTAATAGTACTGTGTGGTGCCAAATGTTTGAGGAGCATTTAAGTATTACCATAACACACATATGCATACACACACACCTCCAGTGGTGGGAACCTGCTTCGTCAGAGAAATTGGCCTTTCTGTTGCACCTGACTCCAAACAGAGATGTGAAGCCACGACCAAGGGGACTGCACACCAGGTGGGGTACATACATCCGTTAAAACACAAAACTGTTACACTTCACACTATTCCTGTCACACAGTGGAGAACTGAAATACTGTGCACACACAATTAGACCAACTATAGTACATTTGTATGTAGTCACAGGATACAACTGCAGGCTGTGTGTCAGACATGATGCCAACAGACACACAAAAGACTAGCACACAGTCAACACACACCTTCCTTCTCCTCAAGAACATCGATTGAGAAGGTAATGACTCCTTCCTTGGCACCGTGGATATGAAGGTAAATGCACTTGTACGACTGAAGATGTCTGGGCAGTTCACTTTGCCTGACATCATGACAAATGGCTGGGGGATACAGGTGGTCCTCCACAGCGTATTGCAGCTCATTCTCATCACTCTTGTACTTCTTCACATACTCGATGTCTCGAGGCCCAACCTGAACACAAGTCGTTATAACAGCCCCAATACAAACCCATGCAATATGATAAAACAAAGGAGAATCACATACCCAGTTCTTGCCAACACACGCAGCACGCCATCCTCTCCCACTGTCCTCAGTCAGACAGCTTTCAATGTGGTCTTCCTTCATTTCAAAGGACTCAGTGAATCGCTTCTTCCACCCAGGCCAGTGGTTCTTCAGAATCTGTATCAGAAAATGGCTAATGTCAAAAGGATAGGGCAGCGACCCACAACCACACTCACCCTCATCCACTCAGTGGACTCAAAGGTGACTGCCACCTTTGAGTGCAAGATGTTCCCCTCCTCTCTCTCCCACAGTGAGGCGTAGTACCTGCTGGTGTCCTCTAGTCGGTAGGCCAGTGCAAACAGGGAGCAGTGACCGTCCACCTCCACGATCCCATACCCCTCACCGAACTCCCCTCCCTCCAGTAGACGAAATGGGTAGTACTGCTCTCCCTCTGGGAGGGTGTGGGGGGAGGTGACAAACACTGGGTGGTCCGGACCACCAGACCAGTGGGGGAGACTCAGGAGGAAGGGCTTGGTGGTCTGGGCCTGGCTGTAGTTTATGTAAACAGCGGTGCTGCACAGCCTGTACCCCTCCGGGATCTGGAACGGTCCGTCTGGAATAACACCATAACGCACTTCCACCACTCCCTCTCCATCGGCCCTCACAGATCCCGGAGGCACACAGAGCTTGATCACTTGTTTGGCATCCTCCTCTTCTCCCACGGGCACCAAGGGGAATTCCCCTCCAAACAGTGTGACGAAAAGCAATTCGATTCCTGAACTAATCCAGCACACATGTTCTAAGGTAGATTCATGGGCTGTGTAGGTGTGGGAGGGGGAAGTGGAGGGAGGTGGAGGAGATGTGAAGGTGAAGGACACACTTGGAGCATGTGTAGATACATTGCTGCAGGTTATGATTGTGTGAGGTCAGCTTATTGGCTGCGTGTGGGTGTGCAGTGGTAAGATAGTTGTGAGGCGCCATACATTGGAGAGCAGCTTCAATGATGTTATCCTGAGCAAAGTCTGGTGCAAGATCCAAAGGAGTACTTTGGCCCTACAGTGACCAGGAGAGCAACTTGCACTGCAATCCATGCACAGTACATAATTAGAAACTGCACAATGGGAACCTTCAAACACACAGTACACAGAACACTGTACAGCAGCTTAAGGAACTGCACATGAAGAGCCTCCAACTTCCCAGCCCTAACTTGAGGCAGTCCCTAGCAATGCAGAGGTAATGCAGAGGTACTGATGAGGTGGCTGAGCAGTGGAGACTTCTTCAGTAAGAGCACTATCATACAAAGCACCATAACCCAGGGCAAATACATATAGTCACCACTCAACAGAGAAGGCAGAGCGGGGCATTTGATAGCAAAATACAGTAACATTATCGGGTGAACTGATCGTGAGTAAACACGAGATACGTAGCAGAATCAATAACAATGATTGCAGGACGTTTCGGCCACGAAGGCCTTTGCTGCAATCATTGTTATTGATTACGCTATGTATCTGCTCACGATCAGTTCGCCCGACATCGACAAAGTACCAATGAGCCTCTACGACATCACAGTAACATCAGTCACATGGTGTACGGTAAAACTATGCAACTGGTGCAGATGCAACTGGATAAGTGACTTGCACCTCCTCTGCATGGTAGTAGCAGACTACAGTGTTCTGCTGTGAATGTATATCTCCTTTCCTTTCTAGTTCACTAGTAGGCAGTTACACTACCCTGTCCCCACCAACCCTTTGAGGGCATGACATTCGACTGTCTGGGAGTGACCAACAAAAGACATTTCAAGGTGGCCTAGATCATGGTATGTATTTCTACACGGCATCACATGTGAACACAGAGACACTCTCCACTGCACAAATCCGTGGGTGGTACGCAGTTACTCTGTCTCCACCAACCCTTTGAGGGCGTGAGCTACGACAACTGGGAGTGACTGGAAGAAGGCATCTTTCAGTGGCCTAGACATGACAGACTGAGTCCACTCAGAATTCAAAACCTGTGAAAACAAACCCTGCAAACCCTTCCATCACACACAGGCTACTCACCACCCTCTAAAGGCGCGTTCACACTCGATTTGCACTGGTCAAATCCGTATCGAATGCACATTGATCGTGTTCATACTACACATATTGAACTTCGCGGGATTACTACTACTTTGCCACGTGACCTACCTATGAGGTATGAAAATAGTTCCTGGCGATGTGATAGATGTGCTTAGTCTGGTTTTTGGTTAAACTACGTCCGGCTGTGACGGAAGCATCAAAGTGACAGGATGAGAAGAGAGATTAACCACCAGGAGGAGGCACCAAGCCAGGATGTGGTGTAGATACATTTTCATCTGCACAGGTAACATTGTGTTTGCTACACTGGCCTCTTTGTTTGTGTGAAGTAGTAGCATCATCATGACACCCACAGGGCCATGATGCTGCTACTCTGTACAGCTCCACTGATGAAAAGGACGATGGTGCAGATCAAGGAGTGTGCATTGGTGGAGTGATGTTTGGAGTGGAAGGTATGGTGAAGCATGGCACAAGAAGAATCTATACACATGTCACTGGATACGTTCATTCTCTGTCATTCTCAGTGGCCTAGACAATGGACTGAATCTCTCTGAATCCACTCAGACTTCAAAACCCATGAAAACATCTTCTTCAAACTTGTCCATCGCACACAGGCTACACATCACCCACTAAGGTTCGAGCCCAAGCACTAACAAGATACTTACAGTGTCTCTGGTGTCTGGAAACCCATATTCGTCCAGCAGTATTTGTACCAGTTCAGTGTGACCACCTTTACTAGCCCAGTCTAGGGCATCACGACCATCCTGCAAGTGTGGGACACAAACTACGTATGACACAGTGGACAGTGAGAGACAGAGAACTGGTTAACTCCTCACTTCATCCACCACATTCCGGTCCACTTCATCTCTTGTGAGCAGTTCACGGACAATCTTTTGATGGCCCTCTTTACAAGCCAGCAGGAAGCAGTCCAGGCCTCCCTGGAGGAAGGTTGGCAGACATGGCATTACCTTGTGCAGAGACACAAGCTACACACAACACATTTGCAGGGTGACAGTTGGTAGACAGAGTGGATACAACATGTGCAGAAGTATCAACGCAAATGGCCTTTGCACACAACATCACATGTGAACACAGAGACACTCTGCACTGCACAAGACGTGGTGTGGTGTCGTTGGAGGAAGCATGTGCAGCAAATGTAAGAGTGCACAATACCACTGTCGAGTGTGACTCACTGCACTGCCACATTTGGTACTGTTGTGTGTGTGTGGGTGTGTGTGGGTGTTACATTATCCCATGCACATGGAGCACTGCCACATTTGGTACTGTTAGGATAAGTTACGTGAACCATACTAGTGGTGCTGTCATGGTATGCAGGTGTGTATCTACCTACGCACATACAAGAGTGTGCATTTGTGTAGGTGTTACTGCATGTGTGTATACACGTACACAAGAACATTAAAGGGTTATTCCGTCAAGTCTGAACAACAACAGGCATTAGTGCATACACACAGTATCATGTACATACGTACGTACCACTCCATAACTCACTGCAGTTCTCAATCCGAGGTCAAACCCACACTGGTCCACGAGGTACCTCATCACTGGGACACTACCACCCCAAACTGCAAAGTGAAGGCATGTCCTACCCTTCTCAGTCATCTCAAACCTCCTGTCTCCAAAGAGGGGCAACAGGTACTCGACACATTCAATGGATCCACCATAGGCAGCAAGGTGGAGGGCAGTGACTGAACCCTGTGTACATGGTTAGTGTCATGAGTGGAGTGCTGTATTAGGTTGTGGGTACCACTGTCGAGTGTGACTCACTTCTGCCTTGTGCAGCACATTGACACCGTGTTCTACAAGCATCTTCAGGACAGGGAGATGGTCATTCCGTGCAGCAAACATCACTGGTGTCTTTGACTACAGGAGAGAACAATCAAGTGGTAACCACAACCATAAAACACTCGTCATGTACAGCATGGCAGTATGCAGTGTGTTTGCAGTACTTCAGTGACAATAACATGTACTTGTCAAATATTACAGTACACAGAGTATACACATGCTACCCCAACAAGACTGAATCGTGCTTCTCAACAACAATAGACCCACGTCAGGCCGTCTGGGAGGGTAATTAAGAAAAACACCATTGTTTGTACGCAATCTTTTCCTATACCTCACATGTAACTGTCAGACAAGTATGGGATATACAGTATCCCTGCCAAGAGGGATATAAGACCCGTTATATCCCGCAAGGATGGCCAGTGCTTGAGTGAAGCCAAGGAAGTGACAAGGGCGAAACACGAGGCACTTCTGAGGCTTTGCGAAAGCACTGGCCTTCCCCAAGGGATATATAGGTATAAAAGGTGTGTATCCCTCTTGGCAGGGATGGATCTTATTTATATCAGATTTAGGCTATTCTGACCTGAGGGGCACAGGTCCTTGTCGCTCAGCATTTCAATTCGCTCTGCAATCACCCTGTGCTTGTACCACGAATTCCATGTATTGTCAGACACTGATTCGTGGTCTTCAGAGTGTTCTTGGGAATATGCTAGTCAATAACTGTGCAAAGCTGTTGATTCCCAACAGTAGGGCACGCTGGCTCAGGGATCTATGACCTGTTATATCCCACAAATGCTGCAACCTGACTGGTCGGAAAAGCCTAAATATGGTATAACCTCCTTTAGGTGGTCCAACATTGCATTGTATGTATCCATAATTCCCATCTACCCACATACAGGACTGTGCTGGTGACACTGAACCAGTCTGGCACAGATGACTTGCTGTAGCATGAAGCGGTACAAGATCACATGACTGACATCTTGTGGTCTAGCTTCCCGTGTCACTTGGCCACATGTGGGAACTAGAGTGCTCGTAGAGCACGAACCCCATACAGACAGTCAGACAGTGCAGTGATGTAGTGCATGGGTGGACATGTACACAAAGGGACAGTGCACATGTGCAGGAACAAACATACTGTAGCATGTATTGTATACTACTATTCTGCTTATTGAAGTACGCTAAGTCTTGCACACACAAGTGAAGGAGACTGTATATACAATGGAGGTAATGGAGGTATACAGTCATTTCTAGAAGTGCATAGCACAAAGAGCATGAAATCGGCGTACACAGCATAACTGAACAGCATTTGCATGGAGAAAGTGTGAACAAGGCGTTCTCTTGTGGACTGAGGGTGAGGAAAGTCTTTGTGTAGCTACGGTGTCCACAATAGATTTTTAGCTCTTTCTCATTCTTCTTTTCTGCCCACCGATTGTGATTTTAATTTCAACACAAGTGAGAAGGAATTAAGGCTTCACTTCTAGCAACTGCCCTTGTCCTGTGCACTTGGCAAGGAAGGCGTTATAGCCCTTCATGTAGTGCTAGGCTAGTAGCAGACTGCCTTCCTATTGCGCACTGTGCCCACTGTATAAAATGTATAGAAATAAAATGGCTGACCACAAGAACTGCATGCCGCTTACACAGAAATTGTCTCAAACACCAGTCGTATTGGTCTCAGCCACGTACACAGACATCATTCAAAGTATCAATCGCCATGGTTGACAGCCAGAGCTGAGCCGTCAATTGCCCTAGTGTCTGGACTGACGCAACCGATTACTTAACCCCTTGCAGTAACGCGTGAGGTAACTAACACAAGTTGAGTACTCACTCACTCCTCCCATTTCTTCATTGCACTCACTTTGCTATTCTCCTCGTTTACATCGCATCTGTAGGTCTCTACGAGCAGCTTGGCCACTGCAAGGTGTCCACAAGCAGCTGCCAACATCAGTGGGGTTTCGCCGGCCTGAGGATTGGGTGGGGCATGGTCAATACAGGATACAGACAACCACTTGAGCTAATGAACTGAATGTTGGGGGTGGTGTACTGTTGGGCTGCATGTGTGAGCGTACACAAGCACAGCTGCTAGAGTGGTGTTGCGGTGTTTAATGTGGTACCAAGTGCAATTGTGTTTGCCGAGGGGGGGGGTTGGGTGAAACAGGAAACTGGTACTTGATGTTTCCTGCAGCACATACCAAACACATGCAGGTGCCAGCTGCTACTGCCAGTAAAATTACCTAGCAGACATGACTGTTTAGTAGGTGGGTGGCAGTCTAGGTGTGGGGTGTGTGGGTGTTACATTATCCCATGCACATGGAGCACTGCCACATTTGGTACTGTTAGGATAAGTTACGTGAACCATACTAGTGGTGCTGTCATGGTATGCAGGCGTGTATCTACCTACGCACATACAAGAGCGCGCATTTGTGTAGGTGTTACTGCATGTGTGTATACACATGCACAAGAACGTTAAAGGGTTATTTCGTCAAGTCTGAACAACAACATGCATTATGTCCAACCATGCATTAGTGCATACACACAGTATCATGTACATACGTACGTACCACTCCATAACTCACTGCAGTTCTCAATCCGAGGTCAAACCCACACTGGTCCACGAGGTACCTCATCACAGGGAGGCTACCACCCCAAATGGCATAGTGAAGGCATGTCAAACCATCCTCATCCATCTCAAACCTCCTGTCTCCAAAGAGGGGCAACAGGTACTCGACGCACTCAATGGATCCACCATAGGCAGCATGGTGGAGGGCAGTGGTTGAATCCTGTGTACATGGTTAGTGTCATGAATGGAGTGCTGTATTAGGTTGTGGGTACCATTGTCGAGTGTGACTCACTTCTGCCTTGTGGAATACATCTGCTCCGTGTTCTATAAGCATCTTCAGGACAGGGAGATGGTCATACCGTGCAGCATACATCACTGGTGTGTGTGACTACAGGAGAGAACAATCAAGTGGTAACCACAACCATAAAACACTCGTCATGTACAGCATGGCAGTATGCAGTGTGTTTGCAGTACTTCAGTGACAATAGCATGTGCTTGTCAAATATCACAGTACACAGAGTATACACATGCTACCCCATCAAGACTGAATCGTGCTTCTCAACAACAATAGACCCACGTCACGTCGTCTGGGAGGGTAATAAGAAAACCACCATTGTTTGTACGCCATCTTTTCCTATACCTCACATGTAACTGTCAGACAAGTATGGGATATACCAGTATCCCTGCCAAGAGGGATATAAGACCCGTTATATCCCGCAAGGATGGCCAGTGCTTGAGTGAAGCCAAGGAAGTGACAAGGGTGAAACACGAGGCACTTCTGAGGCTTTGTGAAAGCACTGGCCTTCCCCAAGGGATGTAGGTATAAAAGGTGCGTGTCCCTCTTGGCAGGGATGCATCTTATTTATATCAGATTTAGGCCATTCTGACCTGAGGCGCACAGGTCCTTGTCGCTCAGCATTTCAATTCGCTCTGCAATCACCCTGTGCTTGCACCACGAATTCCATGTATTGTCAGACACTGAATCGTGGTCTTCAGAGTGTCCTTGGGAATACGCTAGTCAATAACTCCGCAAACCTGTTGATTCCCAACAGTAGGGCACGCTGGTGCAGTGATCTATGACCTGTTATATCCCGCAAATGCTGCAACCTGACTGGTGGGAATAGCCTAAGTATGGTATAACCTGCTTTAGGTGGTCAAACATTGCATTGTATGTATCCATAACTCCCATCTACCCACATACAGGACTGTGCTGGTGACACTGAACCAGTCTGGCACAGATGATTTGCTGTAGCATGAAGTGGTATAAGATCACATGACTGATATCTTGTGGTCTAGCTTCCTGTGTCACTTGGTCACACGTGGGAACTAGAGTGCTCATAGAGCATGAACCCCATACAGACAGTCAGACAGAGCAGTGATGTAGTGTATGAGTGGACATGTACACAAAGGGACAGTGCACATGTGCAGGAACAAACATACTGTAGCATGTATTGTATACTACTATTCTGCTTATTGAAGTACGCTAAGTCTTGCACACACAAATGAAGGAGGCTGTATATACAATGGAGGTAATGGAGGTATACAGTCATTTCTAGAAGTGCATAACACAAAGAGCTTGAAATCAGAGTACACAGCATAACTGAACAGCATTTGCATGGAGAAAGTGTGAACAAGGCGTTCTCTTGTGGACTGAGGGTGAGGAAAGTCTTTGTGTAGCTACGGTGTCCACAATAGATTTTTAGCTCTTTCTCATTCTTCTTTAATGTGGTACCAAGTGCAATTGTGTTTGTTGAGGGGGGGGGGGGGGGGGGTGAAAGAGGAAACGTGTACTTGATGTCTCCTGCATGCACTCACATCTGGTACTACGCACATACCAAACACATGCAGGTGCCAGCCTGGTACTGCCGGTAAAGATTACCTAGCAGGCATGACTGCCTAGAAGGTGGGTGGCAGTCTAGGTGTGGGGTGTGTGGGTGTTACATTATCCCATGCACATGGAGCACTGCCACATTTGGTACTGTTAGGATAAGTTACGTGAACCATACTAGTGGTGCTGTCATGGTATGCAGGCGTGTATCTACCTACGCACATACAAGAGTGTGCATTTGTGTAGGTGTTACTGCATGTGTGTATACACGTACACAAGAACATTAAAGAGTTATTCCGTCAAGTCTGAACAACAACAGGCATTATGTCCAACCATGCATTAGTGCATACACACAGTATCATGTACATACCACTCCATAACTCACTGCAGTTCTCAATCCGAGGTCGAACCCACACTGGTCCACGAGGTACCTCACCACTGGGACACTACCACCCCTAACTGCACAGTGAAGGCATGTCCAACCATACTCATCCACTTCAAACTTCCTGTCTCCAAAGAGGGGCAACAGGTACTCGAGGCACTCAATGGATCCACCATAGGCAGTAAGGTGGAGGGCAGTGGTTGAATCCTGTGTACATGGTTAGTGTCATGAGTGGAGTGCTGTATTAGGTTGTGGGTACCACTGTCGAGTGTGACTCACTTTTGCCTTATGGAATACATCTGCTCCGTGTTCCAACAGCACCTTCACCACAGGAAGGTGCCCTCTCCTTGCAGCATACAATACTGCTGTTGCTGACTACAGGAGAGAACAATACAATATTGCTCACAACCAATAAACCAAGTTTGATTCACTTTCGAATAGCCCATGTGAAAGGGATCCAACACTATAGCATAAGGTAACTGCTCACTTATTCCTCCCATTACTTCCCATCCACTCACTTTACTATCCTCCTCGTTCACATTGCTTCGGTGTGTCTCTAGTAGCAGCTTGGCCACTGGAAGGTGACCAGCACCAGAGGCCACCATCAGTGGGGTACGACCCTCCTGAGGATTGGGTGGGGCGTGGTCAATACAGGACACACCCAACTAGCGGTGTAAACAACAATAAGTCTTGTGATCCAAGTCATCACTCATGCCATATGCATGGCCCCTCGCTGTGTGAGTCACATAACCCCTTGATAGATCACTGCATGCCTCATTGGCTCAGACCAACTTGCCACACCTGGAGATACGTAATACGTTTTGGTCTCGAAACTACGCCACATTCCTGGTGCAGTGATGACATACGTCATTCCCAAACCCAAAGTGACCAATCAGATCATCAGAAATCATGGCATTGCACAAGAGGGACACCACATGGCAGTATGGTACAGTCCACCTCGCGACAATACAGGAAACTTTGATAATGCTCTGGGACTTCTGTGATACCAGCACACAAATGTAGTAGCAATTAAGTGCCACACAATTTTACACCGTAGCTATGAATATATGTATGTTCATAGATGTACTCGGGAGGGTGATCTTGGGATCATGGCATTTTAAACTTCAGCAATATTGAGTTTATGTGTGGCCACAATGAAGGAATACTTTACTGCAGTTCATTGCTGGGTAAAAGATCTATTTCCAACAGTGGGCAGCCATTTTGAGGAATTGTGCAGGTAACAGAGCATATAGGGGTCAGTCTTGCAAACCATGATTTCACTCAATGCAACTGTCAACTGTTCGTGATGTAATGCAACCTGTACTTGACATGCCAACACTCCTTGGCCACCTGTACTTACGTACCTCAGTCTTCTGCTCCGGGGGAAGTCTGCACACATTCACAAGCTGGTTGACAATGTTGAGGTGGCCGTAGTACACAGCAAAGTGGAGGGGACTCCAGCCAAACTGCATTGAACAGAAAAGACCAACTATCAGAGAAGGTCTAAAGTGCATTGTGTGTTTGTTCAGCACAATAAGCTGAGTGGTGGGGAAGAGGATGATGTGAGCTGTTCTGTGCAAATCACCTTGTTCTGTGCATACAGCACCCTCTCTTGTTGGCCTGGTCTGTTGAACACTTGATTGATATCCTCCCACCTCCCCTCGGAGGCTGCCTTCAGTACAGCATACTCCACCTGGTAGGTACGTATGAACAAGCACACAATGTAACCAGAGCTGTTATGGGGTGGAGTCATAAAGGAGGAGACGTTTGGAATGTAATTAGTATCGAAAGGCTTAGGGTGCCTTTAAACAGTGTGTGTAAAAACGGAATTAATCTGAATTAGACTAGTTGTTAGCTGAATGTACAGAGCCCCAAACACTGTTGTGGCCGATAACATCATGTCGTCCACTGATTCTTTGACACAATACGTATAATGTTATCCGCTGTCACACAGACGGCGACGGCAGATTCTCCTAGCAAACTACACACATCTACGAATGTACACACGCACGCACTAGTCTCGTACCCGACCCTGTCCGCCGGCCGCCATTTTATTCGCCGCCTCCCAGGGTCTGGAAAAGACTGCACCCAAAACCGTTGCACGGTCCTAGCCTAACACGGACCAATTAGGCCCTTTGTGACGTCATTTGCAGTCGCATGAATATCGTTATTGTAATTGAATGACAGAGCTGGAGGCAAATCTCGTAGGTAAACGCTTCTTGTGCGAAGCAGCACCCCTCAGGAGGCAAACGCTAAAGACCAGTTCTACCAACAAGCGATCAAAGACGCCCAGGACGACACGGTGATCATGGTATTGACTAGTCTCGTACCTGACCCTGTCCGTTGCCGCCATTCTATTTGCAGCCACCCAAGTGTCTTTCATAGCGTATTGGAAGAACTGCTCTTTTTGCATCTGCCTCCTGAGGGTTGATGGTTTGCGTAACAAGTATTTCGAGTTAAAAAACTCGTGGGGCTGCCGCCCCAACTCGAACTACTTGCTGACTCAGTCACAAGTCAGGTACATGACAATTTGTTCAAACTTGCCCATACAGAAAGCATTGGCATGCACATAGCTTCACTCATGCAAGGGCACACAGACACGAACAGACTGTGCAATTATTTCTTTCTTTCCTTTGCTCATTCGGAGCTGCACCAAACAATCCTGCTATTCATACCTAGCCACATAGTGTGTTTCTTGCTTGAAGACAGAAACACAATCTGAAGGTATTGACACACACACACGCACACACGCACACACACACACACACACACACACACACACACACACACACACACACACACACACACACACACACACACACACACACACACACACACACACACACACACACACACACACACACACACACACACACACACACACACACACACACACACACACACACACACACACACACACACACACACACACACACACACACACACACACACACACACACACACACACACACACACACACACACACACACACACACACACACACACACACACACACACACACACACACACACACACACACACACACACACACACACACACACACACACACACACACACACACACACACACACACACACACACACACACACACACACACACACACACACACACCACACACACAGCCCAGAGGGACACAGTAGCAGATGTTTGGCCGAGGCAGAAAAAGATTCGTTCGAGTACCAACAGCGCGCCACTGGAGACAATTGTAGCTAGCTTTCACTGCGTGCTGAGATTTTCTACGCGAAACACAGCTAGCAAGCCTAAGAAGAGAGGATTCACGCCCTCACCAAGCTTGGCGTTACTCCTGCCAATTGTCCTCGGCAGCGTTGTGAAGATAGAAAGTCGGCAAGCCACAAATTGAACACGCAGCAAACGATACGGTTCGTTTTTTGAGCTTAGCGCCGCTCCTGTCCTTTGTCTGAGGCAATGGTGCAACAACGCTGATTTTGGCATCCCATGAACAGAGCGGGACGTTCAAAGCGACGACTAACGGCGACCTGTGCCGCTTTCTGAGGTCTTTCTGTAGCTTTCTCCCCCAGCGAGCCACAAAAAATGGCCGACAATATAAATGTTTCCGAACGCAATACTTTTCCTGTACTTTATAATATAAATGTCAGTACAGTTATACTACCACCGCGTCAACATTATATATATATCTATCTATCTATATTTCTGTAACATGAAGCCATACAACGAGCGCAAAATGAAAACAATATAGGGGCTGCCTGCGGCAGCCCCTAAAAAGCGTTTACGTAGGCTTTGCTTTCAGCACCGGCATTTTCAAGTACAATAACGATATTCATGCGACCGCAAATGACGTCACAAAGGGCCTAATTGGTCCGTGTTAGGCTAGGACCATGCAACGGTTTTGGGTGCAGTCTTTTCCAGACCCTGGGAGGCGGCGAATAAAATGGCGGCCGGCGGACAGGGTCGGGTACGAGACTACGCACGCACCTCATGGTCGGGATCTGGTGGTGGCCCTTGTGAGGTCTCACTGACATCAATTACTCTGCAGAGGTAGGAGGGGACAAGAGAGGTTTGGGGGTCAGTCACTACAGGAGGCTATACTCACGTCACATTCCACTGATCTCACGGTAACTTAGTAGAAGTACACTCACAGTTCTTGCGGACGAATCACAGCCACAAGCAACTGTAGATACTCGCACACGGAGTCTCCCCTTGACGGCAGTTGCTCCGACGGATCGAGTACGCCGCCGCCGAGGATGTCTTCACGCAACTCAATTGTCTTACTCGCAGGGAATCCAGACAAACTGGATTCCGCGCGGATCTTCTCTCCTTTTTCCCTATCTACGATCCCTAGCTTCCCTCCGAAGAGACGCAGCCCCTTCTTGAGGCGAAACTGAAGAGGCATCTTGGACTACTGATCTAACTAAATTCATCGACTGCGACACGGCAACGCCCATTAACTAAATTCATAACTAAATTCATATCGACTCCGACACGTCTTCACGTCATAAGCCCATTACGGAGGAGGAACGTCATTGATCAGATGTGTCCATGGTTTGTGCAAACTTCTGTGTAAACGACAGAATCCTGGCTGGCCAGGTCTCTGCCATGGCCATTCATACATGTGTGTATATACCAACACAGGTGTCAGCACCACACAGAATGTGCAAGCACAATTGATGCAGCCATTCATACAACCAGCAATTTAGAATGCATTACAAACAGCACACAAGTCAGTCAAAAACTGTTCAAAATAACAGAAGACAAACACCATGCCTCAGAGCCGCCTGACACCGTGCACTGGAGCCTCAACCACAGAGCTGCAAGCTGGGAGAAGAAACAAGGACCACATGTACAACCTAGATCTTCCCTCTACCACACACTCAATAACAGAGAACCTCCCCATGGCTATGACACATCTGGACACAGCATACACATTGTACGGTTGTATTTGCAACTCGCTACAATGACAAAGTGGTTTTACATTTGTACACATGTACAATGTAGCAATATCTTAACACTTTCAATTTCACTATAGCCAGCACTTATGTGCATGCTCACCTGTTTGTGTACTGGATCAGGCAATGCAGGACAATGCGATGCAGAAGGCTTGCACAGGAGACAGCGGGTACTGAAAGTCAAGGCAGAAGTAGCCGCCCTGTGCCTTACCGAATTGAAACACCTAACAGAGGTCAAAGGTCAGGACAAAGTACTGTAGAGTTGAGCAAACACAGTCACTACATGTCACTACATTTCTCTGTCGCAGTCACGTACAGTCACATGCACAGAAGTGCTCTTGATCTCAAGTGTACACCGAGTCGGTGCAGTTACAAGCTAATGCAAGTACTGTACATGCATACATACAATCATTCACTGAAAATCAATCTACTATACACACACACTGTCAATACTTGTACATTCTACATAGGCATACACATTTTAGGAACATAGGAATACAAAATCAGCAGTTATACTGAAGGAGCCCAAGTATCACTTACCACTTCTCCGTTGTGCTCCAGCTGAAAGTTCTTCACAGAGTCACGGTTGATGCGCCCTCCAAAGTCCAGCTCGTACACGGCATGCTCTGGGTTCCAGTGAGGCCGTCTGGACTTGAGTGTGAACCCCTCGTGGTAGCCGGGGGAAGGAGGCAGCACGACTGTCACACGACGAGGCTCATTCTTGAAGTAGTTGGCTGCAATCGCGATGGACCCTAGACTGACGTTCCAAGGTGCAAGGTTCCCTGTGAACTGAGCACCGTAGGTGAAGGTGTTGATGTCCACCTTGGCAAGGACGGGTGGACCAAAGTTGCCAAAATGATCACTGGTAATTGCAACATGATGGGTGGGGCTTGCTACAGGGGAACCACCCATTGGTGACCCGGCATCATGCAGCTGTCCGCTTCTTATCACTCTCCGCAACCGATTCATGACTCTCCGAGGGAGGGATGGTGTGATGGTGTGAGGGGGCGTGGTAGAGGCGGGGTTGCCCACAGCTCTGACTTGGTACAGAACATGAGTCCGCTGGCAGGCTTGATGTGGCAGTGGGAGGAGAAGGGGAGGAGCTTAGACGTCATCAGCACACCTTTCATGAGCGGGATCACATCCCCGCAGTGCTCCAAGTTGTGAGTGAACTGGCACTCCTCAGAGGTGTCGACTGGTGAAGAGTTGATGGAGCAGTGGACGCGAACATTGGGCCGGACTGGGAAGAAGAGTGGTTCCCATGACGACAGTGTGGAGACTGGCAGGGGAACATGCACTACTGGGACACCGCTGTGTAGGAGGTTGGCCCGTTCGTGGCGAGGAAGGGGGAGAGTTGGGATGTGGTCTTCGGAGGTGATGGCCTTGCATATGGCTTCACGACTTAGCTGGGCCAGTGGGGGAATCCCCTCCTGCACTGTGATGCAATGGATCTGGTTCTGCAGACAGACAAACAGTGCACTCCCCTCACCACTCCAGACAAGGCTGCATGGATGCTGAAGGGGGGGAGGTGGGGAGAAGGAGAGGACAGTGATCGAGTGCGCATCAAACTGCAACACTGCATTACCAAATGACATTGAAATGCATCACCATCAAATTCCATGTCACTCAACAAAAAATCTAAACACGCCACATATAAAATTACTGCTCCCACTCTACACACAACCACTAACACACGCTGCATTAGTGACCTACTTCAATCCACCTCTCACCAGTTGGGTGCTCAGGAGAGGAAGCATCAACAAACAGTGCCAAGAACAGTCAAACACCTTCAGTTTGGTTGCCGTGGTAACCTGCTCCTTGCCAACAATAGAAAGCAGTGATTTCTGCCGATTCCACTTGCCCCGCCCATCCACCAGCCCAGTGTCTACGTGGGTGCACTCCTGGACCACATCCCCTCCCCTCATGAACACCAAGTCTGAGGTAGAGAGAGTAGCCTGTACGTAGTTGTTGCATGCAGGTAGAGAATAAAGGGAGGGCATTTCATTAAAGACAAGACCTGCCACATGTTTAACTATAACATAGTAGTGTAGCAGTGTAGCAATTAGTACGGTATATTAATGATATTATATAGTGAGCAAGAAATGATGAATTTGAGGCTTGTGCACACACTGGGCCGGAGCATTCACTACTTACTCCCATGCACTTACCCTCGACGCCGTCCTTGTCATGTGCTGAGTCCACACTCCTCACTGGAACACCTTGTCTCAGTTCAGTAGTGGACGTGAGACGTCCTACTTCAGTCACACTCAACTCCACAACCTCACCACTAGCAGTTCCCACGGCAATGCAGCTGTTGTCATGGTTCCAACAGCAACAAGTGAAGGAGGTTGGGGGTGAAATGTGAGTAGTTGAGACAACTTGTAGTGCAAACATCACTGCACCATCACTGGCATCCACCACCTGGACATGGCCAGTGTCCGCACATGCAAAGAAGAATGAACTGCAATTGGACCACGCAATGTCCGTGATGTTTGGGAGACCTGTGATTTCGTACTCAAAAGCAAGTACTCCAGCCCTGTTCCTCCACAGCACAATGGTGCCCCAGCTGTCAAAGGTGACAAGTTTGTCACCATTAGGGGACCAGCGGGTGACACGGACCTACAACGGAAGACAATTGGTAAGTGTAGAATTAAGTTTTACAAGAAACACATTTAGGCAGATGTGCAGGTTAGTACATACTGCACAGAAACAGCAATCCTGAACGCACCACTGCTTACCTCGCCAGCCTGGTCTCTGAGGTTGAAGTTGGACTGGAAGTAACAGGCCACCCCTCTCTCCACCTTCTCTGTCGTTGCTCTCTGTCTCCCTTTGCTTCCCTCCGGGCACTGTGGAGCCAGCCACATTATGCTAATAGTCCTTCGTGTGCCCACCGCCATCCAGCCGCACCCAGGAGTGACAGAGGGCTGAAAGT
Source organism: Aplysina aerophoba (assembly GCA_949841015.1). Taxonomy (NCBI): domain Eukaryota; kingdom Metazoa; phylum Porifera; class Demospongiae; order Verongiida; family Aplysinidae; genus Aplysina; species Aplysina aerophoba. Next base: position 4,573,856 of record OX465049.1, read on the forward strand.
CCATATCAAATATGCTTGGCATACTGTTGAGTAATAGGCTTCTTTATCCCCACATGGTCTGTTAGAAACAGGAGGGGAGGGGAGGGGAGGGGAAGGGAGGGGAGGGGAGGGGAGGGGAGGGGTTGAGATTCACCTTTTATTACAGTGGGGAAGTGGAAGTTAATACACTAGATATAATGTAAGTCTCACTGAAACACAATATTCAGAGAACAAGCACCTATATACATATCAAGTAGCAACAAGGTAACAATTCATCTCCATATACACAGCACAATATTAACATCATACCAAGACACAGCTACAGCTATAGGCACCCTCTCACCTGTCAATCTGCACAGAATGTCTGCCTACAATTCTTACCGGTTCTCTGCTACACAAGGTGTACATAGAAGCAGAGAGAAGCCTTACTGCCTGGTAGGAGGGATCGATCTAAATAGCACCTTCTCTGAAAAGATGACAATCACTTGAAGGTATACTGCTGTAGGGGGTATACCGTGACACCTCAGCTTCACAAACACATGTGTAAATATTTATTCTAAAGGTGTTGGCAGGCAGTGAAAGGAAGGTGATAAATGGAGGAATTGTCACCTCAACAGCTGTCAAATAACCCTTCCACCAACATGCAAATTAAGGATTTGATTAATTTTTAAAAGCAAACACAGATGACTACATCAAAGTGAAGTCAATTAATGAATGATGACAGAAGTTAAACATAATACAAAGAATACAAAAGTGACACTTATGTAACATTGTAAGGGAGTCAAAATTGGTCAATGATTGCTGAGAGAATTATGTGAAGTGATGATGAGATAAAAATGTTAGCTAACATTACTAGTACCACAGATGGGGCAACCTTCTGCCCCCAGTCAAAATATGAGAAGGCTTTCAATGTCAGCAAAAGCCTTGTCCAACTCGTCACCTCGTTTTGGTGCAAGTTCTACAAACAATAACAAACCAACAAGACTCAACAACAACAAACAACTGAACTCAACAACAACAAACAACTGGACTCAACAACAACAAACAACTGGACTCAACAGCAACAACAAACCAGCAATGGGCTGCAACTAGGTTCAACAAGGCAAAAAAACAGCTAAACTCAACAACAAACCAACTATGCTTAACCACACTAAACCACAGTGTCACCCCATTCCCAAGTCCATTGATCAGGGACTTATGAAAGCACCAAAAACCTCTGTTTCTTCGGACGTATTAAAAAATCTTGGGACTAGCTACATACACATGTGCTCCTGACGTATGATGTCATATGATGTCATCGCGTCACATGATCTCATCAAGGAGCTGACTTGCACTGCTTTGGGTGTACACAGCACACATACGTACCCACTGTGATTTGTTCCACGCTCTTGACTGAGATGAAGGGTATATGCTCACATTGAACCTCCAGCCAATACTTGCCCGCTGTGTGGAGATGGGAAGACAACACCAGGTAGCATAGCAATCAGGTGGCATGGTATATTGATACAACCATCCGTCAGGGCACTATCGGAGTACAAATTTTGATCAACCAAGGTCTTACAAGGCTTATTAAGTACACACCTATTGCCAGCATACATACAACATGTGAAAGGGGTACAAGTCTTATGCTGTGTTAAGACAAAATAGACTGATTCGCATTAGGACAGTAACTTTACTGACCCTAATGTTCCACACTTGATGCATGCGCACACACCTACGTACACACATACACACTTATGTATACACACACACACACATCAAGTGATTCCCCATTTTCATAGTGTAGGCTGGGCCAAAGAGAGTCACCTCTTAGTCTTGTGAACCAAGTCCAGCATAACATTGGTGCAGACACTAACATTGGTGCAGGCATCACCTTGTCACTAACCTGGTGACAAGGTGATGCCTGTAAAGTGTGCCTTTGATGGCTTTTTGCCCTCTTGAGGTACCATGCTCACCACAGTCTCCCCAAAGACCTGTGCACCACCTGCACACACACGGTGGACAGGAAAGGAGGAGGGGCAGGAGGAAGGAGGGGCAGGAAGGAGGAGGGGCAGGAGGGAGGAGGGGCAGGAAGGAGGAGGGGCAGGAAGGAGGAAGGGCAGGAAGGAGGAGGGGCAGGAAGGAGGAGGGGCAGGAGGGAGGAGGGGCAGGAGGGAGGAGGGGCAGGAAGGAGGAGGGGCAGGAGGGAGGAGGGGCAGGAGGGAGGAGGGGGAGGACAGCAGCCCTCATGTACCTGTGCATGCAGGATTGTGTGAATTACATAAGCACACACACACACACACACACACACACACACACACACACACACACACACACACACACACACACACACACACACACACACACACACACACACACACACACACACACACACACACTATACATGTACACTAAGTGCACTGTGGGTTCTAACATTTTTGGCGACCACATTTGGTTTCACGTGGTTGCCAATGACATCAAGATGGAGGGCATTCAGACCATCCTGCAGTATACACAGAAAGTATGCAATGAATACCACAAGTCGTCGCCTGGCCATTGGACACAGCGACTGCAGACACACATTACGTAAAGATGTTTGGGACAACCTAATATTATGGGAATACTAAATACTTAGGTTTGGCTTTACAATCAGTGGTGGGCTACCTTGGTCGTCCTCCGCCAGTCACAGTTGTATTTCTGAATGAGGTGCTTCACCATTGCAAGGTGGCCCCAGCCCGCTGCCTGGATGAGAGCACTAGAACAGCCCTATTTCACACACAAACCAAAATGTACGTATTAAACAGAATTAACATGCCGAGCACCTCATGAAGTCAGGCCACTGACATCCACTCACAGCATTTAGCTCATCTGGTACAAGGTTGCACCTCTGGACAAGCCAGTCAAACAGCTCAACATTGCCAGAGTAGGCAGCACTGAAAAGAACACTTGCTTGATTCTATGTACGTATGTATGTATGTATGTATGTAAAGGCAAAAGGAACTCTTTCACTGTATGCATGGCGTTGTCACTTAGGCGCATGCTCAGCAGTCACGGCTCTACCTTTGTGTAGACTGGGGTCACACTGCACTCATCAGCCAGCCAATGCACCAGCTCCTCATTACCACTATCAGCTGCTGCTGTCAGTGGGTTGGCATCTACCTGGTGACGAGGAAAGGGTGCAGTGGACAAATATCACATTAAACATAAGCATACAAGACATTGACAAACTTTATATAGGGGATGCCACAGTGTGGTAAAGCATAATTCCATTGACATTTACCTTAACCAGCAATGCACTTAATACTAGTGTTCTTGTAACCATCACTCACTAGGGTCACCACTGTGGGATCACAGCCCTGCTTTTCAACCAAATACCGAACAACATCCATGTGGCCTTTAAAGGCAGCAACATACAAAGGGGTCCACTGGCGCTGCACACAGACATAGAGGCACAAATACATGCAATAGCAAGTCATCTACTGCAATACACCTCTGCATTTAAAAATGTCGTGACACCTTCTTATCTCTCTTGTCTGCTTCACAGTTGAACGTCCCTAGAAGTTCTTGCAGCATCTCAAGATGGTTGTTGTATGCAGCAAAGTGTACCACTGTCCAGCCATACTGAGAATGGAGAGAATGATGTAACAGTTATAGTCCTTTCAATTAACAGAAGATGACCCTGGCATAATATATCTGTACTTTGTTCTCCACTGCTGCAACGAGAACAGGGTCTGTCTCTCTGGCAACACGTCTGAGTGCTGCCACATCTCCAGTCGCAGCTGCTATGAGGATCTGGTTGTGTGACTGTAGGACATACACACAGACACGCGTGCAGCATATATATATATTATGACAAAATTAGCTAGCTTCATCAAAGAGACTGTTTGACTGTTTGACTGGTTTCGACCTACAATGAACACATGGCACATACAGCTGCATTTACAGATACATACGTACTGCGTACAGACACATGCTGCTTACACAAATCCACGCATACATTCAATAACATAGCATGATCTTACCATATATACTTCACAATTAACGTGGAGTCTATGCTCTTACTACTTTCTCTGGATCGGGCCATGCTAGTGGTGTGGCCATATCTGCCTCTAGTCTGTTGAGGTGCGACACATACAAGGCATACGACAAAATGCATCCTTCAATTTACATTAGTAATAAGATAATGGCAACAAACACACTAATTAATAGCTAGCTATCGCGATTGAAAAGGCAACAGCGCTAGTCACTTCCACAAGTGAAAAACGAAGTCGAACTATCACACAGTACTTCTCTTACTCTGGAGTTAACCCCGGTATATCGTCTAGACCATCTCCGCCCGCTTGCGACCGCGTCACCGTTTCCTCAGGTATGGCATGGTCGAGCTCTCTGTTGTCCGTTTTGCATCACGTGAATACGCTCTCACCAGTGCTGAGAGCAGTTCGTTCCCTCTGGTTGCAGTGCTTCAAACTGTGCACGGCAGTGAATGAGGTAGGAATATGTAGCTAGTACAGTTACTGAGCTGCACAGTGAGCTGTCTGTGTATAGTCAGTTTACAGCTGTCTGCGTACATAGTGACCTCATTAGGAATTCACTTTCCTAGCTAGCTACGTATTAGCTATCACAACCTTTCTTGTGCAGGGCAGTGCGTCATTGCGAGCTGTAATGAGAGACCACATTACTATACAGATATGAATATATATATATATATATATTTTTTTTTTTTTTTTTTTTTCTGTAACTCTCTATTATAGTAATAATAATAATAATCTTGTATAATAATCATTATCATACAGCTGATACGCACAAAGTACAGTTATAATTATGATATACAATTAGTAAACAAAATTATACATAATATATAATATACGTATATAACATCAAATTAATAGAAATAATGATAAGTACCTAATACCCTAATACCTAACCTAAAGGGGTCACCCTATGGTCCCCAGGACTGAGGCAGCGTTGCCTCGCTGCAAGGCCACGGAGACCTGCTGCAGGATGAAAGTACGTGACTGGGCTTCATTAGAAACCGCCCTGACTCGGCTTCCAACGTCTGCAAAAAAGTCCAGGGCATCAGTGCCCATGGCACCAGTTGTCTCCACAACTACCGCAACGAAGTGGTGTGTCTGTGCCAAGTCCAGGTACTTTGCCCTCTTCCTCTCTTCCGCCAACGCTGCAACAGCCCTTGCCTCCCTGGCGGCAAGTGTTAGATGTGATGCAGCAAAGGTATCTGTGCATGTGGCATCCCAGACAAGGGTACGACCTGTCTTCCAGGGGATGATCGTCACCCCATCAGGTCTCTTTCCATCTGACCTGCAAAGCCCTGGAGGCTCCAACACTGAAGGGATCTGTGCCGCCGCCAGGGAGCGCTTGATGATGTTGTTGATTGCTGCATGGCGGGAGTGGCGTCCCTCACTCTTGTAACAGCTGAGACCATGGATGGCTCGTTTGTCTACCACGGCACCACAGTGACAACATGAGTGTGGGTGACACAGAGGAGCACCCAGGCGGAGCCCAACTGCTATGCGAACCACCTCGTCGTCCATACGGAGACCCAGGGATGAGATCGGTGGGGCATTCAGCCAAGCTCCCGACTCCTTTGTTGAGGCTGCCAGGAGCCTTGCACGGTCCTTCTGGTCAGTGGTCGCATCAAGGAGCCTATCAAGGGCAGCTTGGACACGAGGTTGGTCCCAAGACCTTTGGTGTACGTTTTCCGGGGAGGCTGGTGGCTGATGACTATGACCCATTCTCCACTCCTGTAGCGCATCCTCAACTGCTGGGTGGGATGTACCATGCAGCCTGGGTGGCAGGATCTGTTCAATGAGGCTCATGCAACCAGCAGCAGAAGCCAAAAAGGCAGACGGTGCAAGCTGTGTTGTGTTGCGGACCCCAATACCTCCAGATCCTGTAGGTAAGGTGGCTTGAGTCCAGGTTGAATCATCGACCAGGTTAACATTGAGGATGGTACTAAGGCAGGAGCGAAGCTCTAGGTCAAAGGACTTGAGAAGCGGAGACAAGAAACATGGGGCAGTCCTGAGCAAGTACATTACCCTTGGGATGGCTATGGAGTGGCGCAAGAGGGTGATTGCATCGTGCTTGGAAAAGTGACTCAATCTTGTTCCCATGGTCTTCAAGGCCTGTGCCTTGTCAGCAAGGGAGGTGTCAATTGAGTCCCTCTGGCCAATAGGGGATCCCAGGATGGTTGCCTGTTCAGGAAGGACTTTGCACAGAGTAGGGGCAGCACACAGGATCTTCTTGCCGCCTTGCTCCGTGCAAATTAGTTCTGTCTTGCTGCGGTTCAAATGAAGGCCCAGAGATGCTGCTTCACGTTCAATAAACTCAAGGTCCCGTAGGACCCCCTCTTCAGGACCACCCAAAGTGCCATCATCCAGGTAAAAGAGGCGAAGTTCTGATCTCAGCTGCAGTACCAACGGGTGGATTACCAAACAGAACAGCAATGGACCCAGGGGGTCACCCTGCTGAACACCCTCAGCAGATAGCAAGGAGGTGTCTCGAAAGAATAGGGTTGAAGGGGCAGAGTAGCATGCAAATATGAGGGGGAAAATTTCGGGAACCATATCTCTAGCAGCTGCTAAAATCTTATCTCTTCTGACTGTATTGAAGGCATTTCTAAAATCAAGTTTCAGGAGAACATGATCAGACGGTAATAGATGAAGGTATGATCTAGAAGCATGGACTGCTGCCTCTGCACTGAGGGGAGTACCATATCCAAGTTGTAGTGGTGCTAGGTACTGTCCCATTCTCTCCATAACTGACCTGCTGGCCACCTTTGCTACAAGGCGACGAAGGGTGCAGCCCACTGCTATGGGTCTTATATATATGTGGTGTATATGCATTTTTCAATTATGTCATCTTAATATCTAGTGCATCACCAGTGCCTGGCGCAAACCGGCATGCAGTGTATTCAATGTGTTAATTGTTCACCAATCAGGGATTGAAGGAACATCACCCAGAGAGGTCCGCTGGTATCAATCTGGGTTACACTTGTGCTGATGACTAACAACCTCATACGTATGTATTATGATAGTCTGTTCCCAGGCAGCATTTAGTGCGAAGGCTGGCCTCCTTCCTGTATGGAAGGAGGTTTATAGCAGAGTATGGACATGGTCAGGTTTAAAGATCCCTCCAGAGAATTGTGCAGTGTTCTGGCTGCAACAGTGTATACCATAGATTAGTAATACAATCATAGATTCCATGAAATTGTAGCATCGCATTTATATGCATTACAGTGGCATATTCCTGTAATGCGGGCACCCTTACGAGAACACTTTCCTTGTTTCCAAAGAGGTAGTCTGAGGCATATATGTAGAGCTTCCGGCCACGCTCCACGCTAAAAATAATAGGGCTTGCTCAGTCCTCTCGCCCAAATCATATGCCACAATTATTCATTGGCACTGCGTAGTTGGTGCACTAATGTTTACCTAGCGGACTCAGCCTACGTGTCAGGTGAAATGCGCAGTAGCAACAGAGACATAATGAAAACAATATAGGTACATACATACATACGTGGGTGAAATGCCTTCCTTACACTCCGTTCTACGGAGCATGATCAAGGAGGTCCTAGTATGGCCAAAAGGAGTGAAGAGTCGTGTAGAAATCATTCAGTCCGTACTTCCAAGGAAAGCGAATAAACTGCGAAAAGAGGTCCCTGGCGGTGTACTCGCTCTATCAGAGGAAGTACCGTCAGAGGCAGACTCCGTAGGCGGCCGGCTGCGACAGGATGACCTGGCTGTGATTCGCTCAGAGGAACTGTGAGTGTTCCTTCTACTCACTTATGATCGGTGGATTGGGACGTGAATCTAGCCTCTTACGTTGTGTCCTGCCTAATAGACAGTAGTTTAGGAAAGGTAAAAGTAAAAGAATAGTGAGTTTCAAACACTTGTACTCACACTTGCTGATGTGTGGCTGTGCACTTTCTGCCAATCATATTGCTTCCACCACTTGACTATAGTGGTATAGTGTATGCCTTTGTCTGTAAATGTTGGAATCCCTGGGGGATGGCATGTCTTATCCATACAAAAGGCATGTATATGTGGCCTTATGCCTTTAGAAAAGTAATGTCTTGTCTTCCTCATGCTTTCTTATTGAGTAATGTACCTGTAAGACTTAAGCTTGTCTGGCTATAGCTAGACAAATTTTAGAATTAATTCACTGGTGAATCTGGAACTTTTGGCAATAGTGTCAACACATTGAGTTATGTGCTAAAAGAAGGCAAAGGGAGGAGTTGATCTGGAATCTGCATGCACACACTGTCCAGACATCCCATCCTACTTGAATCTCTGTGTACAAACATGCATGACCTTGCAGTGTCAGGTCTACAGGTTCAAAAGGACTGTTCTCAAAGGGAACGACAGGCCCTAGTGTTCTATACATGTACTGCTCAAAAATAGCGCTAATGACTGTGTCCTATTTATACATCTGCAGGGTTCTAATATAAGCAGCGGTGAGCTCTCACAAAAACCAACACCAGATCCCCACCATGAGGTACATGTGTACATTCATAAGTGATCATATTATATAATTTATATTAGTTACACACATAGAAGTCTCTCACATGTGTAACATCTCATTTCCTTTTGTCCATGAGTGAATAATGACATGCTAGGCCATAGTGTACATTGCTCCATCCAATCAGCTAATAAACTAGTCAAATTAAGATTATTCTGCTTAGTATCATACGCTTTTCAGTAGCAGAAGCCCTTCAATCTTGTTTACACATCGGACACTTCATGAGTCCATCCCATAACAGCTCTAATTACATTACATGCTTGTTTGTACCTACCAGGTGGAGTATGCTGTACTGAAGGCAGCCTCTGAGGGGAGGTGGGAGGAAATCAATCAAGTGTTCAACAGACCAGGCCAACAAGAGAGGGTGCTGCAAGCACAGAACAAGGTGATTTGCACAGAACAGCATACCGGCATCATGCTTTTCCTCACCACTTGTTGTGCTGAACAAACACACATTGCACTTTGGACCTTCTCTGATGGTTGGTGTTTTCTGTTCAATGCAGTTTGGCTGGAGTCCCCTCCACTTTGCTGTGTACTACGACCACCTCAACATTGTCAACCAGCTTGTGAATGTGTGCAGACTTCCCCCGGAGCAGAAGACCAAGGTACGTACGTACAGGTGGCCAAGGAGTGTTTGCATGTCAGGTACAGGTTGCCTGCCCTGTAATCAGTGCTTGTCTTCTCAACGGACCAAGCAGAACTGACCATTTTGCGTGCCTCACTGCCCTTCACATGTGCCTGCGTGCCTGTTACATTCAGTTGTCTACCGCCGTAAACCACTTCTTCCATCTCATACGTACCTCGGTTTTGCAATTACAGCTTGCAAAAACTCAGGCCAAATTATCTAGTTCAGTTGAATATTGCATAGTTGTACCAGCTGCTTCATAACAACCCACTTTAGTGCTTACATCATCCCTGTGTGTCACTGACAGTCCAACCTCTCCAACCCCAGTGCTCTTACAACGTCCACATGGTTGCCAATGACGTCAAGATGGAGGGCATTCAGACCACAAGTCACAACAAGCTGGTCAATATGTATGATCCTATGTAGACTCGCTATGAAGGCCTCTTTGTCTTTATCACATCACTCAATTGACAGGGAACGTGAAGTGCTGCACACTCCCTTGAGGTCATCACTTCAGCTGTGCCTGACATTGGTGCATAGATCTATGAAGGCTCTGTGTCGGCTGAGCAGGGGCCATGTAACTATAGCAACAGGAACGACTGCAGAAGGATCCCACTGTAGGTGTCTTCCTTTGTCCGGACTGCCTGAACCATATTCCTCCTCAAGCACTTTGCCACCTGAAGGCCCTCTTCCACCAGCTACCGACAGGGGAGAGGGAATGAGTTTGAACAGAACATGAGCTAATTACTTGCAGTTGTGTGCTACTACAGCAGTGGGGTGCAGTGTGTTCATGTTCAGCTAGTGTGGTACAGCGGTGCTTGGAGTATTGTTGTTTGTCTCTAAACTATCACCTTTAGTACTTGATTCGCATCATGTTTGTTGCTGTTCTTACAGAAACCATCTCTTATTCTCTGGTGCAAAGCTAGGGAAGGCTGGAGAGAATTATAAAAATAAAAGAGCAGTTTGGTGTTGTCCTGAGTGGATAGGTATAGTTACTATCGCCATCTTCTGTGAAAGTCATTGGCTAGTGAATTTCACTAAAGATAACTACAACAATAACACATAGCTCTCAACTCTCACGCATTGCGCGTGAGACACACGCATTTCACACGAATGTCACGCACACACGCATAGGATTGCATTTCTCACGCATTTTGGCTAAATTCTAAACAGCAATACCTTAAAAGTAAAGAATGAAGCACTGAGCACTGCATTTAAACAATTTCCAGTTGCAAGTGAAAGTAAGATAGGCTGACAACTGCTTCAAGGCAGTTGCAGGCTGTTACTCTTTCGCGTTCAACGGCCATTTTTGTGACGTCATTATATGGCTGATTTGGTCACGTAATATCTATGTATGATCCGGAGGGTGCAGCCATAGCTAGATTATGCAAGTTTGGACAATCTAAGGTGTGTAGCATACTCTAGTTGCAGCTTGATAGTAGAGTATGTATGGCTGTACAGTAGCTAGCTACTGCAAACACTGTGCTGGAAATTAAAAATTAGATATGTGTTACTTTGAATAGCTAATCTTTTGTTACAACTACTTTCCTTAACAATCATGCAGATTTAAGACTAAGTAGCTATATAGCTACCTATTATATACCTATAGCTACCTATATACCTAGCTATTGTGTAGTTGCGTAGTTAGCTAGCTAGCTAGCTAGCTGTTTATGAAAAGGAGTGATGATGAAACATTTAGCAGTGTAATCTAATTTCTTAGCTGAAAGTATCCCCTTTACACGTCTCACTCATGAACATGCCAATCTCACTCATTTTTATCTCAAGTCTCACTCTTGCCCATGCAAAGAGGTTGAGAGCTCTGATAACAGCAGTTTCATTACAATGCATATGATGAGCTAGAACATTAGTACGAGTCAGAGAAAATGATGACTTATACACTGCATGCAACAACCTTTACACAAACCCTAACATCCCAAACTTGTACGCATGTGAAGATGGCTCCAATTACACAACCAACACAAAGTTGACTGGTAGAAAGCCCACACATGTACACAGCTGCATGTTGCGCTTGAGGCAGTGCACCCCGAGGTGAGTCAAGGCACTCACAAGCAGGACTAGGACTGATGACTGTCACGTGTTGCGCAACTCACCCTGCAGAGCCGCTTGGTCGCCTTTGAATACTTGTCGAGATGCCCTCAAAAGTGTCCTATAGCAACCAATGACCCGTGGAACATCGAGAAATGCCACCAGAATTACATTATATCGCGAGCCTAGGAACACATAGTTAATTGCTAGCTATCGCCGAGTGCAATACTGCAACACCAAATACGTACCTTAGGTCTGCTGCGAGAGGCCATTTTACTTGTTTCCGCGTCGATTGCGCAAGTGCGAGGCCTGCCCTTGCACACAATCGACCCAATGCTGCCTCCAACCATTGATTGTACTGGTCTCGTCCATCCCACCTTACATTTCCCGCAATGATTACACTAGTTGGTCTAGCGAGGCTAGCTTACTGTGCTCTGTTAGAGGTGCTCTCAGCGTTCAGAGTGCCGCGAAGTCGCAGGATATTCTAGAGGTGTTCCTGTTCATCCACATTAATGTGATCCTCCCTATGTATACACAAAGCCTAGGTAAGGAGGACGAGGGTTCACCATCACATGCATGCATGCATGATCTCCAATATAGGTATAATAGCCCTTATACACAGCACAACTACATGCATGACTAATAATTATATTGTCTTGTGAGGTGCTCCTGTGCACGAACATCCAAACAATACATTTGGTCCTCCCTACACAAAGCCTAAGGAGGATGAACGGATTCCCCATCATTCGTTCATGCCAGCATGAGCTCCAAATCTCCAATGCTGTAGAGGTATAGGTAGCCCTTGTGTGTACACAGCACAACTACATATATAGTGCATGACTAAACCATGTGGCTATGACTTTGTAATACCATGCATGTCTTTATATACACGTACCTCTCTCTAACTATATGGTTAGAGGGATTGGAGGTAGCTACATGTTACAGTGCTCTAACATTGGCTATAGCTATAACACTATCATTATAATTATATAATTATAATGCATTAGCTATACACCCACAATGCTGGGTCACTCATATTATATAGGTGGGTTATCATGCATGCATGATAACCCATATTATATGCAATTTATACAGCTAGGTATGCGAACCAACATATATTACGCCAGTGGGGGAGAGTGATTACGGACAGGCATACATGTGTATGTACGGCAAGACTGCAGTTTTTGGAGATGACAGTGCGAGCTGTATGTGTGGCAGGGCTGCAGATAGTGTGACAGATGCAGACACCGTATGCAGTGGAGTGGTGTAGCTAGCTAGCACATGTAATCTGCAAACAAGCATCACCATCATGCGTAGTTATAAGGCCCTGTGTACAAGGACAATTACAGGGGTTCAGCATGCACCCGCCAACTCTGCAGATGCCAGACCCCATGTGCTGACAAAAGAGCTTACAAAACACAAATTGCTGTAACATTGCACAGTACGTAGAAGTTACTGTACTATGCTATATAGAGAGAAACATTAAACTGTTTCTGCACAAAACAATTACAACATTGTACAAACAGGTGCTATGCACATGAGTCACACAATAGCCACAGGTATATAATTCAACCGTCAGTAAACACATTGAACACGTTGATAAAAGTTACATCTTGAAACAATGGCTAGCCGTTGACTGATGAGTCCATCAGGTACTACCTAATAAGGAAAATCAATCACACTGGTGGAGAGGTGGAACATGTGCCCCACACCTAACACCACAAGGAGGTTACAGCTAGCACTGTGCACTAGAGGGCTCCACACCAAGGGTAACCTCCTCACCTTGCATCCATTGATGGAGCTCTTGCACAAGCTGGCTGCAGTGCTGTTCTGAAATACCAGCAAACTTCATTGCTTTTAGGAGGTCTCGCCACGTGCAGTTGTCACCTTCAGTCTCCTGCCACTTGTGCAGGCCATCTTGAATGGCTTCCTCCTCGTTAAGTGGGTTGCTTTGGTAGCACAACTTTATCTGTTCTCGGGTCAGCCCCACACACTCCAGGACGGCTTTGCCTTTCCCAGCACCTTGTCTGCTGACGTGCTTCCTGAAGAGGACAGCGTACCTCTTACAACCTGCAACGGAGACAGAAGGTGGGACACTTCTCAACTGATGCTGCAGCTGACCACGCCCACTGCAGCAGGTCAAGTGTCTTGCAATGCTTCACATGAACAGAACACCAGGACACATGTCCACTTACAGTGCACTGGCTGTGACAGAGGGTACCTGTCACTCACACCTGCCTCAGACCTGCTCTGGGTGACCTCCATATCACCTGCACACACAAGCCAGACAGGGGAGGTATGGGTGGCATTAGAAGGCATTTGGCAATGTGAATACAAACACACAGCATCTCATGTATGAACACACACAGGCACACACACACACACACACACAGTATCGCATGTATGGACACACACACTGTGACACACATCCAGACACTCGGTGTGTATGTCTGTCATATAGACGCATGACTGAATACGCTGTCAATTACAGGATTTATAACACCCACACACCACACCCATATGCCACCACACCACGCATGCACGCACAAACGCACCTCCAGTGGTGGGAAGCTGTTGTGTCAGAGAAACTGGCCTTGCCGTTGAACCTGACTCCAAACAGATATGCGTAGCCACGACCGAGGAGGCTGGAGTGGTGTGAGGCCCACAGGTGGGAAGCAGGGTACTAATCATGAAACAGCAAAACACACAACAATGTTCTGCTAGTCTGGTACTTAGAGAACATGCAAACTGCCACTCTAGAACTTCAGCAGCGTTAAGTTAGGAAAATAAATTAAGTAAGACAAAGGGGTGCATGTCTGTAATGTGAATGGGTGTATGATTAAATACGTTGTCAATGGAATTAAGTAACAGTACTGTGTGGTGCCAAATGTTTGAGTTTAAGTAATACCATAACATACACACACACACACCTCCAGTGGTAGAAACCTGTTTCATCAGAGAAACTGGCCTTTCTGTTGCACCTGACTCCAAACAGAGATGTGAAGCCACGACCGAGGGGACTGCACACCAGGTGAGGTACATACATCTGTTAAAACACAAAACTGGTACACTTCACACTATTCCTGCCACACAGTGAAGAACTGAAATACTGTGCACACACAATTAGACCAACTATAGTACATTCGTATGTAGTCACAGGATACAACTGCAGGCTGTGTGTCAGACATGATGCCAACAGACACACAAAAGACTAGCACACAGTCAACGCACACCTTCCTTCTCCTCAAGAACATCCAATGGAAAGGTGATGTCTCCTTCCTTGGCACCGTGGACATGAAGGTGAATGCGTTTGTGTGATTGAAGATGTCTGGGCACTTCACTTTGCATGACATCATGACAAATGGCTGGAGGATACAGGTGGTCTTCCACAGCGTATTGCAGTTCATTCTCATCGCTCTTGTACTTCTTCACATACTCGATGTCTCCAGGCCCAACCTAAACACAACCAATTATAACAGCCCCAATACAAACCCATGCAATACGATAACAAACGAGAATCACATACCCAGTTCTTGCCAACACGCGAAACACACCATCCTCTCCCACTGTCCTCAGTCAGACAGCTTTCAATGTGGTCTTCCTTCATTTTAAAGGACTCAGTGAATCGCTTCTTCCACCCAGGCCAGTGGTTCTTCAGAATCTGCGTGTATCAGAGAATTGCTAATGTCAAAAGGATAGGGCAGCGACCCACACCCACACTCACCCTCATCCAAACATTGGACTCAAAGGTGACTGCCACCTTTGAGTGCAAGATGTTCCCCTCCTCTCTCTCCCACAGTGAGGCGTAGTACCTGCTGGTGTCCTCTAGTCGGTAGGCCAGTGCAAACAGGGAGCAGTGCCCGTCCACCTCCATGATCCCATACCCCTCACCGAACTCCCCTCCCTCCAGTAGACGAAATGGGTAGTACTGCTCCCCCTCTGGGAGGGTGTGGGGGGAGGTGACAAACACTGGGTGGTCTGGACCACCAGACCAGTGGGGGAGACTCAGGAGGAAGGGCTTGGTGGTCTGGGCCTGGCTGTAGTTGATGTACACAGTGGTGCTGCATAGCCTATACCCCTCTGGGATCTGGAACGGTCCGTCTGGAAGCACACCATAACGCACTTCCACCACTCCCTCTCCATCGGCCCTCACTGATCCCGGAGGCACATGGAGGTGGATCATTTGTTGGCCATCCTTCTCTCCTCCCACGGGCACCAAGGGGAACTCCCCACCATTTGGTGTGACGAAAAGCGACTTGATTCCTGAACTAATCCAACACATATCTTCTAAGGCAGATTCATGGGCTGTGTAGGTGTGGGAGGGGAAAGTGGAGGGAGGTGGAGGAGATGTGAAGGCGAAGGACACACTTGGAGCATGTGTAGATACATTGCTGCAGGTTATTACTGTGTGAGGTCAACTTATAGGCTGTGTGTGGGTGTGCAGTGGTAAGATGGTTGTGAGGCGGCATACATTGGAGAGCAGCTTCAACGATGTCATCCTGAGCAAAGTCTGGCAAAGTACTTTGGCCCTACAGTGACCAGGAGATCAACTTGCACTGCAATCCATGCACAGTACATAATTAGGAACTGCACAATAGGAACCTTCAAACACACAGTACACAGAACACTGTACAGCAGCTTAAGGAACTGCACATGAAGAGCCTCCAACTTCCCAGCACTCAATTGAGGCAGTCCCTAGCAATGCAGAGGTACTGATGAGGTGGCTGAGCAGTGGAGACTTCTTCAGTAAAAGCACTATCATACAAAGCACCATAAGCCAGGGCAAATATATAGTCACCACTCAAGAGGGAAGCACAGGAAGCACGTGCAGCTAACGTACGTAACATTGTGCAAAATGCACAAGTGCACCCATGAGGGGGACACGGTGGTTGGATGTTATAATACATAACTTTTCCATAATAGTTCACTGGTAGGCAGTTACTCTGTCTCCACCAACCCTTTGAGGGCATGAACTACGACAACTGGGAGTGACTGGAAGAAGGCATCTTTCAGTGGCCTAGACATGACAGACTGAATCCACTCAGAATTCAAAACCTGTGAAGACAAACCCTGCAAACCCTTCCATCACACACAGGCTACTCACCACCCTCTAAAGGCGCGTTCACACTCGATGTGCATTCAACCACATTGGAATTTGCACTGGTCAAACCCGTATCGAATGCACATTGATCGTGTTCATACTACTTTTTGAACTTCGCGAGATTACTACTTTGCCACGTGACCTACCTATGAGGTATGAAAATAGTTCCTGGCAGATCAAGGAGTGTGCATTGGTGGAGTGATGTTTGGAGTGGCAGGTATGGTGAGGCATGACACAAGAAGAATCTATACACATGTCATGGGATACGTTCATTCTCTGTCATTCTCAGTGACCTAGACAATGGACTGAATCTCTCCAAATCCACTCAGAATTCAAAACCCATGAAAACATCTTCTTCAAACTCGTCCATTGCACACAGGCTACTCATCACCCGCTAAGGTTAGCGCCCATGCACTATCAAGATACTTACAGTGTCTCTGGTGTCTGGAAACCCATATTCGCCCAGCAGCATTTGTACAAGGTCAGTGTGACCACCTTTACTAGCCAAGTCTAGGGCACCACAACCATCCTGCAAGTGTGGGACGCAAACTACGCATGACACAGTGGACAGTGAGAGACAGAGAACTGGTTAACTCCTCACTTTATCCACCACATTCCGGTCCACTTCATCTCTTGTGAGCAGTTCACGGACTATCTCTTGATGGCCCTCTTGACAAGCCAGCAGGAAGCAGTCCAGGCCTCCCTGGAGGAAGGTTGGCAGACATGGCATTACCTTGTGCAGAGACACAAGCTACACACAACACATTTGCAGGGTAACAGTTGGTAGACAGAGTGGATACAACATGTGCAGAAGTACCAGTGCCTTTGTACATCACATCATATGTGAACACATGTGGGTGGTGTTGCTGGACAAGACGAAGGCACAGGAAGCATGTGCAGAAGTACCAGTGCAAATGGCATTTTCACACATTACATGTGAACACAAAGACACTCTGCACTGCACAAGACATGGGTGGTGTCGTTGGAGCAAATGTAAGAGTGCACAATACCACTAGTACTCTTGAGTGTGACTCACTGCACTGCACCATTTGGTACTGTTAGGATAAGTTACGTGAACCATACTAGTGGTGCTGTCATGGTATACAGGCGTGTATCTACCTACACACATACAAGAGCGTGCATTTGTGTAGGTGTTACTGCATGTGTGTATACACGTACACAAGAACGTTAAAGGGTTATTCCATCAAGTCTGAACAACAACAGGCATTATGTCCAACCATGCATTATTCCATACACACAGTATCATGTACATACGTACGTACCACTCCATAACTCACTGCAGTTCTCAATCCAAGGTCAAATCCACACTGGTCCATGAGGTACCTCATCACTGAGACACTACCACCCCAAACTGCATAGTGAAAGCATGTCCAACCATCCACATCCACCTCAAACTTCCTGTCTCCAAAGAGGGGCAACAGGTACTCAAGGCACTCAATGGATCCACCATAGGCAGCAAGGTGGAGGGCAGTGACTGACTCCTGCGTACATGGTTAGTGTCATGAGTGGAGTGCTGTATTAGGTTGTGGGTATCACTGTCGAGTGTGACTCACTTTTGCCTTGTGCAGCACATTGGCACCGTGTTCTATAAGCATCTTCAGGACAGGGAGACGGTCATCCAGTGCAGCATACATCACTGGTGTCCATGACTACAGGAGAGAACAATCAAGTGGTAATCACAACCATAAAACAGTCATGTACAGCATGGCAGTATGCGTGTGTTTGCAGTACTTCAGTGACAATAGCATGTGCTTGTCAAACATTACAGCACACAGAGTATACACATGCTAACCCAACAAGGCTGAATTGTGCTTCTCAATAACAATAGACCCACGTCACGTCGTCTGGGAGGGTAATATGAAAAACACCATTGTTTGTACGCTGTCTTTTTCTATACCTCTCATGTAACTGTCAGACAAGTATGGGATATATTGTATGTATCCATAACTCCCATCTACCCACATACAGGACTGTGCTGGTGACACTGAACCAGTCTGGCACAGATGATTTGCTGTAGCATGAACTGGTACAAGATCACATGACTGATATCTTGTGTTCTAGCTGTCACTTGGTCTCACGTGGGAACTTAAATCTTGAGTGCCAGACCTTTTCCTCTATTACACAACGCTGCAGAGGAAAGGGTCTGGGAGCTTTCCTATGCAGTACTGGCTCCTCCCAAGATAATTACAAGGTGTTCATGTAATAATTTCACACACACAAGTTTTGTGATAGTGAGGTGTGAGCTATTAAAATTGTAACACATCATCAGTGAACAAAAGCAGCATGCTTGCTGATCAAGGAGAACAGTCAGCTGAGACATCATAGGACTCAAATCAGTGCAAAGGTGCTGTGTGTCCCTTGAAACGATAAAACAATAAAACACTGTGGGTAGAAGTTCTCACATAAGGTATTTTCCAAACCCTGTTAGCATTACACATACATCTTGTCGAACTTCTCAATTGTGGACAACTGTTCCTCCTTCAAATGCTCGTACTCATCGCAACTTCGCCATTTGCGGTCACTCTTTAAAGCACATGCCATTGTCTCGTGCACAAACATGGCCAACACAGAAGAAATCAAAGCGTCGGTTAACATTTATCACTTCCCCAGGCCTAGGGAAAATGAAACATCGTCACCTGGGGAAGCTCCAAGACCCTTTCCTCTGCGTTGTTGCACAATAGAGGAAAGGCTCTGGCTACGCGAGACTAGCGGTAGCTGGAGTGCTCATAGAGCACAAACCCCATACAGACAGTCAGACAGAGCAGTGATGTAGTGTATGAGTGGACATGTACACAAAGGGACAGTGCACATGTGCAGGAACAAACATACTGTAGCATGTATTGTATACTACTATTCTGCTTATTGAAGTACGCTAAGTCTTGCACACACAAATGAAGGAGACTGTATATACAATGGAGGTAATGGAGGTATACAGTCATTTCTAGAAGTGCATAACACAAAGAGCATGAAATCGGCGTACACAGCATATCTGAACAGCATTTGCATGGAGAATGTGTGAACAAGGCGTTCTCTTGTGGACTGAGGGGAAGGAAAGTCTTTGTGTAGCTACGGTGTCCACAATAGATTTTTAGTTCTTTCTCTGTCTTCTTTTCTGCCCACCGTTTGTGATTTTCATCTCAATACTAATGAGAAGGAAGGCTTCACTTCTAGCAACCGCCCTTGTCCTGCGCACTCGGCAAGGAAGGCGTTATAGCCCTTAATGTAGTGCTAGGCTAGTAGCAGCCTGCATGCCTTCCTGTTGCGCACTGTGCCTACTGTATAAAATGTACTGAAAAAATTGGCAGACCACATGACTGCCGCTTACACAGAAATTGTCGCAGACACCAGTCGTATTGGTCTCAGCCACGTACGCAGACATCATTCAAAGTATCAATCACCATGTTTGACAGCCAGAGCTGAGCCGTCAATTGCCCTAGTGACTGGACTGGATGCAACTGATAACTTAACCCCTCGCACTAACATGCGAGGTAACTGACACAAGTTGAGTACTCACTCACTCCTCCCATTTCTTCCCTGCACTCACTTCGCTATCCTCCTCATTTACATCACATCTGTAGGTCTCTATGAGCAGCTTGGCCACTGCAAGGCGTCCAAACCAAGCTGCCAACATCAGTGGGGTGAGACCGGTCTGAGGATTGGGTGGGGCATGGTCAATACAGGATACAGACAACTACTTGAGCTAATGAACTGAATGTTGGGGTTGTGTACTGTTGGGATGCATGTGTGAGCGTACACAAGCACAGCTGCTAGAGTGGTGTTGCGGTGTTTAATGTGGTACCAAATGCAATTGTGTCTGCTGAAGGGGGGGGGGGGGTGAGACAGGAAACTTGTACTTGATGCTTCCTGCATGCACTCACATCTGGTACTACGCACATACCAAACGCATGCAGGTGCCAGTAAAGATTACCTAGCAGACATGACTGCCTAGTAGGTGGGTGGCAGTCCAGTTGTGGTGTGTGTGGGTGTTACATTATCCCATGCACATGGAGCACTGCCACATTTGGTACTGTTAGGAGAAGTTACGTGAACCATACTAGTGGTGCTGTCATGGTATGCAGGCGTGTATCTACCTACGCACATACAAGAGCGTGCATTTGTGAAGGTGTTACTGCATGTGTGTATACACGTACACATGAACATTAAAGGGTTATTCTGTCAAGTCTGAACAATAACAGCATTATATCCAACCATGCATTAGTGCATACACACAGTATCATGTACATACGTACGTACCACTCCATAACTCACTGCAGTCCTTAATTCAAGGTCAAACCCACACTGGTCCACGAGGTACCTCGTCACTGGGAGGCTACCACCCCTAACTGCAAAGTGAAGGCATGTCCTACCCTTCTCATCCACCTCAAACCTCCTGTCTCCAAAGAGGGGCAACAGGTACTCGAGGCACTCAATGGATCCACCATAGGCAGCAAGGTGGAGGGCAATGACTGAACCCTGTGTACATGGTTAGTGTCATTAGTGGAGTGCTGTATTAGGTTGTGGGTACCACTGTCGAGTGTGACTCACTTCTGCCTCATGAAGTACATCTGCTCCGTGTGCCAACAGCATCTTCACCACAGGAAGGTGCCCTCCCCTTGCAGCATACAATACTGCTGTTGCTGACTACAGGAGAGAACAATACAATATTGCTCACAACTAATAAACCAGGTTCGTTCCACTTTGGAATAGCCCATGTGAAAGGGATCCAACACTATAGCATAAGGTAGCTGCTCACTTATTCCTCCCATTAATTCCCATCCACTCACTTTACTATCCTCCTTGTTCACATTGCTTCGGTGTGTCTCTAGTAGCAGCTTGGCCACTGGAAGGTGACCAGCACCAGAGGCCACCATCAGTGGGGTACGACCCTCCTGAGGATTGGGTGGGGCGTGGTCAATACAGGACACATGTACCCAACTAGTGGTGTAAACAACAATAGGTCTTGTAATCTAAGTCATCACTCATGCCATATGCATGGCTCCACGCTGTGTGAGTCACATAACCCCTTGATAGATCACTGCATGCCTCATTGGCTCAGACCAACTTGCCACACCTGGAGATACGTAATACGTTTTCGTCTCAATACTACGCCACATTCCTGGTGCAGTGCAGACATATGTCATTCCCAAACTCAAAGTGGCCAATCAGATTATCAGAAATCATGGCATTGCACAAGAGGGACACTACATGGCAGTATGGCACAGTCCACCTCGCGACAATACAGGAAGCTATGATAACGCTCTGGGACTTCTGTGTTACCATCACACAAATGTAGTAGCAATTAAGTGCCACACAATTTTACACCGTAGCTATGAATATACGTACGTATGTTCATAGATGTACTAGGGAGGGTGATCTTGGGATCATGGCATTTTAAACTTCAGCAATACTGAATTCATGTGTGGCCACAATGAAGGAATACTTTACTGCAGTTCATTGCTGGGTAAAAGGTCTTTTTCCAAACAGTGGGCAGCCATTTTGAGGAATTGTGCAGGTAACAGAGCATATAGGGTTCAGTCTTGCAAACCATGATTTCACTCAATGCAACTGTCAACTGTTTGTGATGCAATGCAACCTGTACTTGACATGCCAACATGCCAACTCCTTGGCCACCTGTACTACCTGTATGTACCTTGGTCTTCTGCTCCGGGGGAAGTCTGCACACATTCACAAGCTGGTTGACAATGTTGAGGTGGCCGTAGTACACAGCAAAGTGGAGCGGACTCCAACCAGACTGCATTGAACAGAAAAGACCAACCATCAGAGAAGGTCTAAAGTGCATTGTGTGTTTGTTCAGCACAATAAGCTGAGTGGTGGGAAAGCTAAGCATGCTGTTCTGTGCAAATCACCTTGTTCTGTGCATTCAGCACCCTCTCTTGTTGGCCTGGTCTGTTGAACACTTGATTGATTTCCTCCCACCTCCCCTCGGAGGCTGCCTTCAGTACAGCATACTCCACCTGGTAGGTACGTATGAACAAGCACACAATGTAACCAGAGCTGCCATGGGGTGGAGTCATGAGAAAGGAGGAAACGTTTGGAATGTAATTAGGATCGAAAGGCTTAGGGTGCCTTTAAACAGTGTGTGTAAAAAACGGAATTAATCTGAATTAGACTAGTTGCTAGCTGAATGTACAGAGCCCCACACATTGCTGTGGCCGATAACCTCATGTCGTCCACTGATTCTTTGACACAATACGTATAAATGTTATCCGCTGTCACACAGATGGCGGCAGCAGATTCTCCTAGCAAGCTACACACATCTACGAATGTAAACACGCACCCACCTCATGGTCGGGATCTGGTGGTGGCCCTTGTGAGGTCTCACTGATATCTATTACTCTGCAGAGGTAGGAGGGGAGAAGAGAGGTTTGGGGGTCAGTCACTACAGGAGGCTATACTCACGTCACAGTCCACTGATCTCACGGTAACTTAGTAGAAGTACACTCACAGTTCTTGCTGACGAATCACAGCTACAAGAAACTGTAGCTTCTCGGGCAGGGAGTCTCCCCCTGATGGCAGTTGCACTGGTGGATCGAGTACGCCGCCGTCAAGGATGTCTTCTCGCAACTCAATTGTCTTACTCGCAGGGAATCCAGACCCACTGGATTCCGCACGGATCTTCTCTCCTTTGGGCCTATCAAGGATGCCTAGCCTCCCTGCGAAGTCACGCAGCCCCTTCTTGAGGCGAAACTGAAGAGGCATCTTGGACTATTGATGCTAAACTAAATTCGACTGCGACACGTCACCATGCATACGCCCACGGAGGAGGGATCAGAGGTGCCCATTGTTTGTGCAGGAAGTAATTACTGTGTAAACGACACATTCCTGGCTGGCCAGGTCTCTGCCATGGCCATTCATTATCAGACATACACGTGCCTGGCGGGTGCTTACGGGACGGTCTAGCAAGCCAGACTACTTATTGATCAGAGGTGTCCATGTGCAAAGATCATTCTATGAGGAAGTCACTGAATAAACAACGCATTCCTGGCCGACCAGGATTCTGCCATGGCCATTACATGTGTGCATATACCTACACAATTCATCGACTGCGACACGGCAACGCCCATTAAGTAAATTCATAACTAAATTCATATCGACTCCGACACGTCTTCACATCATAAGCCCGTTACGGAGGAGGAACGTCATTGATCAGATGTGTCCATGGTTTGTGCAAACTTCTGTGTAAACGACCGAATCCTGGCTGGCCAGGTCTCTGCCATGGCCATTCATACATGTGTGTATATACCAACACAGGTGTCAGCACCACACAGAATGTGTGCAAGCACAAGTGATGCAGCCATTCATACAACCAGCAATTTAGAATCCATTACAAACAGCACACAAGTCAGTCAAAAACTGTTCAAAATATATAACAGAAGACAAATGCCATGTCTCAGAGCCGCCTGACATTGTGCACTGGAGCTTCAACCACAGAGCTGCAAGCTGGGAGAAGAAACAAAGACCACATGTACAACGTAGATCTTCCCTCTACCACACACTCAATAACAGAGAACCTCCCCATGGCTATGACACATCTGGACACAGCATACACATTGTACAGTTGTATTTGCAACTCACTACAATGACAAAGTGGTTTTATAATTGTACACACAATGTAGCAATATCTTACACTTTCTATTTCACTATAGCCAGCACTTATGTATGTGCATGCTCACCTGTTTGTGTGCTGGATCAGGCAATGCAGGACATTGTGATGCAGAAGGCTTGCACAGGAGACAGTGGGTACTGAAAGTCAAGGCAGAAGTAGCCGCCCTGTGCCTTACCGAATTGAAACACCTAACAGAGGTCAAAGGTCAGGACAAAGTACTGTAGAGTTGAGCAAACACTAGCTGTCACTACATGTCACTACATTTGTCTGTCACAGTCACGTACAGTCACATGCACAGAAGTGTTCTTGATCTCAAGTGTACACCAAGTCGGTGCAGTTACAAGCTACATGCATACATACAAGCATTCACTGAAAATCAATCTAGTATACACACACTGTCAATACTTATACATTCTACATAGGCATACACATTTTAGGAATATAGGAATACAAAATCACCAATTATACTGAAGGAGCCCAAGTATCACTTACAACTTCTCCATTGTGCTCCAACTGAAAGTTCTTCGCAGAGTCACGGTTGATGCGCCCTCCAAAGTCCAGCTCGTACACGGCATGCTCTGGGTTCCAGTGAGGTCGTCTGGACTTGAGCGTGAACCCCTCGTGGTAGCCAGGGGAAGGAGGCAGCACGACTGTCACACGACGAGGCGCATTCTTGAAGTAGTTGGCTGCAATCGCGATGGACCCTAGACTGACGTTCCAAGGTGCAAGGTTCCCCGTGAACTGAGCACCGTAGGTGAAGGTGTTGATGTCCACCTTGGCAAGGACGGGTGGACCAAAGTTGCCAAAATGATCACTGGTAATTGCAACATGATGGGTGGGGCTTGCTACAGGGGAACCACCCATTGGTGACCCGGCATCATGCAGCTGTCCACTTCTTATCACTCTCCGCAACCGATTCATGACTCTCCGAGGGAGGGATGGTGTGATGGTGTGAGGGGGGCGTGGCAGAGGCGGGGCTGCCCACAGCTCTGACTTGGTACAGAACATGAGTCCGCTGGCAGGCTTGATGTGGCAGTGGGAGGAGAAGGGGAGGAGCTTAGACGTTGTCAGCACACCCTTCATGAGCGGGATCACATCACCACAGTGCTCCAAGTTGAGAGTGAACTGGCACTCCTCAGGGGTGTCGACTGGTGAGGAGTTGATGGAGCAGTGGACACGAACATTGGGACGGACCGGGAAGAAGAGTGGTTCCCATGACGACAGTGTGGAGACTGGCAGGGGAACATGCACTGCTGGGACACCACTGTGTAGGAGGTTGGCCCGTTCATGGCGAGGAAGGAGGAGAGTCGGGATGTGGTCTTCGGAGGTGATGGCCTTGCATATGGCTTCACGACTTAGCTGGGCCAGTGGGGGGATCCCCTCCTGCACTGTGATGCAATGGATCTGGCTCTGTAGACATACAAACAGTGCACTCCCCTCACCACTCCAGACACGGCTGCATGGATGCTGAAGGGGGAAGGTGGGGGGAAGGAGAGGACAGTGAGTGTGCATTAAACTGCAACTTTGCATTACCAAAGTGACATTGAAATGCATCACCATCAAATTCCATGTCACTCAACAAAAAATCTAAACACACCACATATAAAATGAATGCTCCCACACTACACACGTCACGCTGCATTAGTGACCTAACTTCAGTCCACCTCTCACCAGTTGGGTGCTCGGGAGAGGAAGCATCAACAAACAGTGCCAAGAACAGTCAAACACATTCAGTTTGGTTGCCGTGGTGACCTTCTCCTTGCCAACAATAGAAAGCAGTGATCTCTGCCGATCCCACTTGCCCTGTCCATCCACCAGCCCAGTGTCTACGTGGGTGCACTCCTGGACCACATCCCCTCCCTTCATGAACACCAAGTCTCCCGAACTGAGGTAGACAGAGTAGCCTGTACGTAGTTGATGCATGCAGGTAGAGAATAAAGGGAGGGCATTTCATTAAAGACAAGACCTGCCACATATTTATACTATAACATAGTAGTGTAGCAGTGTAGCAATTAGTACGGTATATTAATGATATTATAGTGAGCAAGAAATGATGAATTTGAAGTTTGTGCACACACTGGGCCGGAGCATTCACTACTTGCTCCCATGCACTTACCCTCAACGCCATCCTTGTCATGTGCTGAGTCCACACTCCTCACTGGAACACCTTGTCTCAGTTCAGTAGTGGACGTGAGACGTCCTACTTCGGTCACACTCAACTCCACAACCTCACCACTAGCAGTTCCCACGGCAATGCAGCTGTTGTCATGGTTCCAGCAGCAACAAGTGAAGGAGGTTGGGGGTGAAAAGCGAGTAGTTGAGACAACTTGTAGTGCAAACATCACTGCACCGTCACTGGCATCCACCACCTGGACATGGCCAGTGTCCGCACATGCAAAGAAGAATGAACTGCAATTGGACCACGCAATGTCTGTGATGTTTGGGAGACCTGGGATTTCGTACTCAAAAGCAAGTACTCCAGCCCTGTTCCTCCACAGCACAATGGTGCCCCAGCTGTCAAAGGTGACAAGTTTGTCACCGTTAGGGGACCAGCGGGTGACACGGACCTACAACGGAAGACAATTGGTAGATGTAGAATTAAGTTTTACAAGAAACACATTTAGCCAGATGTGCAGGTTAGTACATACTGCACAGAAACAGCAATCCTGAACGTACCACTGCTTACCTCGCCAGCTTGGTCTCTGAGGTTGAAGTTGGACTGGAAGTAACGGGCCACCCCTCTCTCTACCTTCTCTGTCGTTGCTCTCTGTCTCCCCTTGCTTCCCTCCGGGCACTGTGGAGCCAGCCACATTATGCCAGTGGTCCTTCGTGTGCCCACCGCCATCCAGCCGCACCCAGGAGTGACAGAGGACTGAAAGTCCATATCAAATATGCTTGGCATACTGTTGAGTAATAGGCTTCTTTTTCCCCACATGGTCTGTTAGAAATAGGAGGGGAGGGGAGGGAGGGGAGGGGTTGAGATTCACCTTTTAATACAGTGGGAAGTGGAAGCTAATACATTAGATATAATGTAAGTCTCACTGAAACACAATATTCAGAGAACAAGCACCTATATACATATCAAGTAGCAACAAGGTAACAATTCAACTCCATATACACAGCACAATATTAACACCATACCAAGACACAGCTACAGCTATGGGCACCCTCTCACCTGTCAATCTGCACAGAATGTCTGCCTACAATTCTCGCTGTTTCTCTGCTACACAAGGTGTACTTAGAAGCAGAGAGAAGCCTTACTGCTTGGTAGAAGGAGGGATCAATCTAAATAGCACCTTCTCTGAAGAGATGACAATCACTTGAAGATATACTGCTGTAGGGGATATACCGTGACACCTCAGCTTCACAAACACATGTGTAAATATTTATTCTAAAGGTGCTGGCAGGCAGTGAAAGGAAGGTGATAAATGGAGGAATTGTCACCTCAACAGCTGTCAAATAACCCTTCTACCAACATGCAAATTAAGGATTTAATTAATTTTGAAAAGCAAACACAGATGATTACATCAAAGTGAAATCAATTAATGAATGATGACAGAAGTTAAACATAATACAAAGAATACAAAAGTGACACCTATATAACATTGTAAGGGAGTCAAAATTGGTCAATGATTGCTGAGAGAACTATGTGAAGTGATGACAAGATAAAAATGTTAGCTGACAGTACTAGTACCACAGACGGGGCAACCTTCTGCCCCCAGTCAAAATATGAGAAGGCTTTCAATGTCAGCAAAAGCCTTGTCCAACTCTTCACCTCGTTTTGGTGCAAGTTCTACAAACAACAACAAACCAACAAGACTCAACAACAACAAACTAACAAGACTCAACAACAACAAACAGCTAGACTCAACAACAACAACAAACCAACTATGCTTAACCACACTAAACCACAGTGTCACCCCATTCCCAAGTCCATTAATCAGGGACTTATGAAAGCACCAAAAACCTCTGTTTCTTCGGATGTACTACAAAATCTTGTGACTAGCTAAATACATATGTGCTCCTGACGTATGATGTCATATGATGTCATCGTGTCACATAATCTCATCAAGGAGCTGTCTTGCACTGCATTGGGTGTACACAGCACACATACGTACCCACTGTGATTGGTTCCACGCTCTTGACTGAGATGAAGGGTATACGCTCACAATGAACCTCCAGCCAATACTTGCCCGCTGTGTGGAGATGGGAGGACAACACCAGGTAGCATAGCAATCAGGTGGTATGGTATATTGATACAACCATCCGTCAGGCCACTATCGGAGTATAAACCAAGGTCTTAGAAGGCTCATTAAGTACACACTCATTGCCAGTGTACATACAACATGTGAAAGGGGTACAAGTCTTATGCTGTGTTAAGACAAAATAGATTGATTCGCGTTAGACCCTAATGTTCCACACTTGGTGCATGTGCACACACCTACGTACACACACACACACACACATCAAGTGATTGCCCATTCCCATAGTGTAGGCTGGGCCAAATAGAGAGTCACCTCTTTGTCTTGTGAACAAAGTCCAGCATAACATTGGTGCAGACACGGCGTACGTGACTAATCTGGTGACAAGGTGATGCCTGCAAAGTGTGCCTTTGATGGCTTTTTGCCCTCTTGAGGTACCATGCTCACCACAGTCTCCCCAAAGACCTGTGCACCACCTGCACAAACAGGGTGGATAGGAGGAGGAGGAGGAAGGAGGGGCAGGAGGGAGGAGGGGCAGGAGGGAGGAGGGCAGGAGGGAGGAGGGCCAGGAAGGAGGAGAAGCAGGAGGGAGGAGGGGCAGGAGGGAGGAGGGGCAGGAGGGAGGAGGGGCAGGAGCGAGGAGGGGCAGGAGGGAGGAGGAGCAGGAGGGAGGAGGGCAGGAGGGAGGAGGGGCAGGAAGGAGGAGGAGCAGGAGGGAGGAGGGGCAGGAGGGAGGAGGGGCAGGAGGGAGGAGGGGCAGGAAGGAGGAGGGGCAGGAAGAAGGAGGGGCAGGAGGGAGGAGGGGCAGGACAGCAGCCCTCATGTACCTGTGCATGCAGGATTGTGTGAATTACATAAGCACACACACACACACACACACACACAAGCACACACACACACACACACACACACACACACACACACACACACACACACACACACACACACACACACACACACACACACACACACACACACACACACACACACACACACACACACACACACACACACACACACACACACACACACACACTAAAGCATATACATGTACACTAAGTGCACTGTGGTTCTAACATTTTGGTGTCCACATTTGGGTTCACATGGTTGCCAATGACAGCAAGATGGAGGGCATTCAGACCATCCTGCAGTATACACAGAAAGTATGCAATGAATACCACAAGTCGTCACCTGGCCATTGGACACAGCGACTGCAGACACACATTACGTAAAGATGTTTGGGACAACCTAATATTGTGGGAATACTAAATACTTAGGTTTGGCTTTACAATCAGTGGTGGGCTACCTTGGTCGTCCTCCGCCAGTCACAGTTGTATTTCTGAATGAGGTGCTTCACCATTGCAAGGTGGCCCCAGCCCGCTGCCTGGATGAGAGCACTAGAACAGCCCTATTTCACACACAAACCAAAATGTACGTATTAAACAGAATTAACATGCCGAGCACCTCATGAAGTCAGGCCACTGACATCCACTCACAGCATTTAGCTCATCTGGTACAAGGTTGAATCTCTGGACAAGCCAGTCAAACAGCTCAACATTGCCAGAGTAGGCAGCACTAAAAAGAACACTTGCTTGATTCTATGTACATACGTACGTATGTATGTAAAGGCAAAAGGAACTCTTTCACTGTGTGCATGGCGTTGTCACTTAGGCGCATGCTCAGCAGTCACGGCTCTACCTTTGTGTAGACCTGGGTCACACCACACTCATCAGCCAGCCAATGCACTAGCTCCTCATTACCACTATCAGCTGCCGCTGTCAGTGGGTTGGCATCTACCTGGTGATGAGGAAAGGGTGCAGTGGACAAATATCACATTAAACATAAGCATACAAGACATTGACAAACTTTAAATAGGGGATGCCACAGTGAGGTGAAGCATAATTCAATTGACATTTATCCTAACCAGCAATGCACTTGATACTAGCGTTCTTGTAATCATCACTCACTAGGGTCACCACTGTGGGATCACAACCCTGCTTTTCAACCAAATACCAAACAACATCCATGTGGCCTTTAAAGGCAGCAACATACAAAGGGGTCCACTGGCGCTGCACACAGACATAGAGGCACAAATACATGCAATAGCAAGTCATCTACTGCAATACACCTCTGCATTTAAAAATGTCGTGACACCTTCTTATCTCTCTTGTCTGCTTCACAGTTGAACGTCCCTAGAAGTTCTTGCAGCATCTCAAGATGGTTGTTGTATGCAGCAAAGTGTACCACTGTCCAGCCATACTGAGAATGGAGAGAATGATGTAACAGTTATAGTCCTTTCAATTAACAGAAGATGATCCTGGCATAATATATCTGTACTTTGTTCTCCACTGCTGCAACGAGAACAGGGTCTGTCTCTCTGGCAACACGTCTGAGTGCTGCCACATCTCCAGTCGCAGCTGCTATGAGGATCTGGTTGTGTGACTGTAGGACATACACACAGACACGCGTGCAGCATATATATATATTATGACAAAATTAGCTAGCTTCATCAAAGAGATTTCACTGTTTGACTGGTTTCGACCTACAATGAACACATGGCACATACAGCTGCACTTACAGATACATACGTACTGCTTACAGACACATGCTGCTTACACAAATCCACGCATACATTCAATAACATAGCATGATCTTACCATATATACTCCACAATTAACGTGGAGTCTATGCTCTTACCACTTTCTCTGGATCGGGCCATGCTAGTGGTGTGGCCATATCTGCCTCTAGTCTGTTGAGGTGCGACACATACAAGGCATACGACAAAATGCATCCTTCAATTTACATTAGTAATAAGATAATGGCAACAAACACACTAATTAATAGCTAGCTATCGCGATTGAAAAGGCAACAGCGCTAGTCACTTCCACAAGTGAAAAACGAAGTCGAACTATCACACAGTACGTCTCTTACTCTGGAGTTAACCCCGGTATATCGTCTAGACCATCTCCGCCCGCTTGCGACCGCGTCACCGTTTCCTCAGGTATGGCATGGTCGAGCTCTCTGTTGTCCATTTTGCATCACGTGATACGCTCTCACCAGTGCTGAGAGCAGTTCGTTCCCTCTGGTTGCAGTGCTTCAAACTGTGCACGGCAGTGAATGAGGTAGGAATATGTAGCTAGTACAGTTACTGAGCTGCACAGTGAGCTGTCTGTGTATAGTCAGTTTACAGCTGTCTGTGTACATAGTGACCTCATTAGGAATTCACTTTCCTAGCTAGCTACGTATTAGCTATCACAATCTTTTTGTGCAGGGCAGTGCATCATTGTGAGCTGTAATGAGAGACCACATTACTATACAGATATGAATATATATATGTGCTGTATATGCATTTTTCAATTATGTCATCTTAATAATATCTAGTGCATCACCAGTGCCTGGCGCAAACCGGCATGCAGTGTATTCAATGTGTTAATTGTTCACTAACCAGGGATTGAAGGAACATCACCCAGAGAGGTCTGCTGGTACCAATCTGGGTTACACTTGTGCTGATGACTAACAACCTCATACGTAACGGTATGTATTATGCATTTAGTGCGAAGGCTGGCCTCCCTCCTGCATGGAAGGAGGTTTATAGCAGAGTATGGACATGGTCAGGTTTAAAGATCCCTCCAGAGAATTGTGCAGTGTTCTGGCTGCAACAGTGTATACCATAGATTAGTAATACAATCATAGATTCCATGAAATTGTGCTCAGCAGTCACGGCTCCACCTTTGTGTAGACTGGGGTCACACCGCACCCATCAGCCAGCCAATGCACTAGCTCCTCATTACCACTATCAGCTGCCGCTGTCAGTGGGTTGGCAGCTACCTGGTGATGAGGAAAGGATGCAGTGGACAAAATTAATAGCACATTAAACACAAGCATACAAGAAAAACTCTAAAACAGGGGATGCCACAGTGTGGTAAAGCATAATTCAATTGACATTTATCCTAACCAGCAGTGCACTTGATACTAGCGTTCTTGTAATCATCACTCACTCACTAGGGTCACCACTGTGGGACCACAGCCCTGCTTTTCAACCAAATACCGAACAACATCCCTGTGGCCTTTAAAGGCAGCAACACACAATGACACTGATGGTGAACTAGCTGGTGTACTCGTCCATGTGTGTTGTGGATGCATGCACTGCTTGCAACAAACAGCTACATGTGTGGGGCTCCTATTTTCCTCTCAGCGGTGCATTTGACTGCAAAACGGTGTCCTTTGTCATTTTAATTCCTACAGAATTCAAAACAGTGACAGGATTATCTGAATCCGCACAGAATCTGTGGGCAGGAAGATGCAACCATAGCAACAGATAGTAATCATTGCCTTTCGCAACAAGCTGGTTAATATGTATGATCCTATACTTGCTATGAAGGACTCTTTGTCTTTATCACATCACTCAATTGACAGGTAACGCAAAATGCTGCACACTCCCTTGAAGTCATCACTTCAGCTGTGCCTTACAATTGGTGCATAGATCTATGACGGCTCTGTGTCGGCTGAGTAGGGGCCATGTAACTATAGCAACAGGAACGACTGCAGAAGGATCCCACTGTAGGTGTCTTCCTTTGTCTGGACTGCCTGAACCACATTCCTCCTCAAGTACTTTGCCACCTGAAGGCCCTCTTCCACCAGCTACCGACAGAGGAGAGGGAATGAGTCTGAACAGAACAGGAGCTAATTACTTACAGTTGTGTGTTACTACAGCAGTGGGGTGCAGTGTGTTCATGTTCAGCTAGTGTGGTACAGCGGTGCTTGGAGTATTGTTGTTTGTCTCTATCACCTTTAGTACTTGATCCGCGTCATGTCTGTTGCTGTTTTTACAGAAGCCATCTCTTATTCTCTGGTGCAAAGCTAAGGAAGGTTGGAGAGGATGATAAAAAATAAAAGAGCAGTTTGGTGCTGTCCTGAGTGGATAGGTATAGTTACTATCGTCATCTTCTGTGAAAGTCATTGGCTAGTGAACTTCACTAAAGATGACGACAACAATAACAGCAGTTTCATTACGATGCATATGATGAGCTAAAACATTAGTAGGAGTTGTGTAATACATACACTAAACACGAACCCTTAACATCCCACATTTGTATGTGAAGATGGCTCCACTTACACAACCAACACAAGTTGACTGGTAGAAAGCCCACACATGTACACAGCTGCATGCTGCGCTTGAGGCAGTGCACCCAAAGGTGAGTCAAGGCACTCACAAGCAGGACTGGGACTGATGACTGTCACGTGTTGCGCAACTCGCCCTGCAGTGCCGCTTGGTCGCCTTTTGAATACTTGTCGAGATGCCCTCAAACGTGTCCTATAGCAACCAATTACCTGTGGAACATCGAGAAATGCCAGCAGAATTACATTATGTCGCGATCCTAGGAACACATAGTTAAATCGCTAGCTATCGCCGAATACAATACTGCAACACCAAATACGTACCTTATATTATATAGGTCTACCGCTAGAGGCCATTTTACTTGTTTCCGCGTCGATTGCGCAAGTGCGAGCTACCCTTGCACAATCGACCAACCTGCAACCATTGTTTGTGCTGGTCGTCCATCCCGCCCTTCCCGCAATGATATCGATTACACTAGTTGGTCTATCGAGGCTTGCTTACTGTACTCTGTTAAGTGCTGTCTTTTAGGTACTCTCAGCGTTCAGAGTGTCGCGAAGTTGCAGGATATATTCTAGAGGTGCTCCTGTTCATCCAAATTTATGTGCTCCTCCCTACGTATACACAAAGTCTAGGTAAGGAGGACGAGGGTTCACCATCACATGCATGATCTCCAATATAGGTATAGCCCTTATATACAGCACAGCTACACAGCGCATGACTAATATATTGTCTTGTGAGGTGCTCCTGTGCATGATCACCAAACAATACATGTGGTCCTCCCTACACAAAGCCTAAGGAGGATGAACGGATTCCCCATCATTCATTCATGCCGGCATGAGCTCCAAATCTCCAATGCTGTAGAGGTATAGGTAGCCCTTGTGTGTACACACCACAACCATAGTGCATGACCAAACCATGTGGCTATGACTTTGTAATGCCATGCATGTCTTTATATACACGTACCTCTCTCTAACTATGGTTAGAGGGATTGGAGGTAGCTACATGTTACGGTGCTCTAACATTGGCTATAGCTATAACACTATCATTATAATTATATAATTGTAATGCGTTAGCTATTTACCCACAATGCTGGGCCACTCACAGCTAAGTGGGTGCCGTCAGGCATTGCTTGAGAAAAGGGTGCTCAGGCACGATCAAGAGGCCATCATGCATGCATGATAACCCATTTTTATATGCAATTTATATAGCTAGGTATGTGAACCAACATATATTATGCCAGTGGGGGAGTGATTACGAACAGGCATACATGTGTATGTACGGCAAGACTGCAGTTTTGGAGATGAGAGTGCGAGCTGTATGTGTGGCTGGGCTGCAGATAGTGTGGCCATAATTGACAGACACAGACACCATATGCAGTGAAGTGGTGTAGCTAGCTAGCACATGTAATCTGCAAACAAGCATCACCATCATGCATAGTTATAAGGCCCTGTTTACAAGGACAATTACAGGGGTTCAGCATGCACCCGCCAACTCTGCAGATGCCAGACCCCATGTGCTGACAAAAGAGCTTATAAAACACAAATTGCTGTAACATTGCACAGTACGTAGAAGTTACTGTACTATGCTATATAAAGAGAAACATTAAACTGTTTCTGCACAAAACGGTTACAACATTGTATAAACAGGTGCTTTGCACATGAGTCACACAATAGCCACAGATATATAATTCAACCGTCAGTAAAAACCTTGAACATGTTGATAAAAGTTACATCTTGAAACAATGGCTAGCCGTTGACTGATGAGTCCATCAGGTACTACCTAATAAGGAAAATCAATCACACTGGTGGAGAGGTGGAACATGTGCCCCGCACCTAACACCACAAGGAGGTTACAGCTAGCACTGCGCACTAGAGGGCTCCACACCAAGGGTAACCTCCTCACCTTGCAGCCATTGATGGAGTTCTTGCACAAGCTGGCTGCAGTGCTGTTCTGCAATACCTGCAAATGTCATAGCTTCGAGGAGATCCTGCCACGTGCAGTGGTCACCTTGAGTCTCCTGCCACTTCTTCAGGCCATCCTGAATGGCTTCCTCTTCATTACGAGGGTTGTTTTGATAACAGAGATCAATCCTCCCTGGGGTAAGACCAAGGAATTCCAGGACGGCTTTACCCTTCCCAGCACCTTGTCTGCTGACGTGCTTTCTGAAGAGGACAGCGTACCTCTTACAACCTGCAACGGAGACAGAAGGTGGGACACTTCTCAACTGATGCTGCAGCTGACCACGCCCACTGCAGCAGGTCAAGTGTCTTGCAATGCTTCACATGAACAGAACACCAGGACACATGCACACTCACAGTGCACTGGCTGTGACAGAAGGTACCTGTCACTCACACCTGCCTCAGACCTGCTCTGGGTGACCTCCATATCACCTGCACACACAAGCCAGACAGGGGAGGTATGGGTGGCATTAGAAGGCATTTGGCAATGTGAATACAAACACACAGCATCTCATGTATGAACACACACAGGCACACACACACACACACACACAGTATCGCATGTATGGACACACACACACTGTGACACACATCCAGACACTCGGTGTGTATGTCTGTCATATAGACGCATGACTGAATACGCTGTCAATTACAGGATTTATAACACCCATACACCACACCACACCACCACACACATGCCACACCTATCACACGCCACAACTACCACACCATGCATGCACGCACACGCACGCACATACACCACACCACACCCATATGCCACCACACCACGCATGCACGCACAAACGCACCTCCAGTGGTGGGAACCTGTTGTGTCAGAGAAACTGGCCTTGCCGTTGAACCTGACTCCAAACAGAGATGTGTAGCCACGACCGAGGAGGCTGGAGTGGTGTGAGGCCCACAGGTGGGAAGCAGGGTACTAATCATGAAACAGCAAAACACACAACAATGTTCTGCTAGTCTGGTACTTAGAGAACATGCAAACTGCCTCTCGAGAACTTCAGTGTTCAGTTAGGAAAATAAATTAAGTAAGGCAAATGGGTGCATGTCTGTGATGTAAATGGGTGTATGTTTAAATACGTTGTCAATGGAATTAAGTAATAGTACTGTGTGGTGCCAAATGTTTGAGTTAAGTAATACCATAACACACACTTGCGTACACACACACACACCTCCAGTGGTAGAAACCTGTTTCGTCAGAGAAACTGGCCTTTCCGTTGCACCTGACTCCAAACAGAGATGTGAAGCCATGATCGAGGGGACTGCACACCAGGTGGGGTACGTACATCCGTTAAAACACAAAACTGTTACACTTCACACTATTCCTATCACACACTGAAGAACTGAAATACTGTGCACACACAATTAGACCAACTATAGTACATTTATGTAGTCAGAGGATACAACTGCAGGCTGTGTGTCAGGCATGATGCCAACAGACACACAAAAGACTAGCACACAGTCAACGCACACCTTCCTTCTCCTCAAGAACATCGATTGAGAAGGTAATGACTCCTTCCTTGGCACCATGGACATGAAGGTAAATGCACTTGTACGACTGAAGATGTCTGGGCAGTTCACTCTGCCTGACATCATGACAAATGGCTGGGGGATACAGGTGGGCGTCCACGGCGTATTGCAGCTCATTCTCGTCGCTCTTGTACTTCTTCACATACTCGATGTCTCGAGGCCCAACCTGAACACAAGTAATTGTAACAGCCCCAATACAAACCCATGCAATATGATAACAAAGGAGATTCACATACCCAGTTCTTGCCAACACACGCAGCATGCCATCCTCTCCCTCTGTCCTCAGTCAGACAGCTTTCAATGTGGTCTTCCTTCATTTCAAAGGACTCAGTGAATCGCCTCTTCCACCCAGGCCAGTGGTTGTCCAGAATCTGTATCAGAGAATGGCTAATGTCAAAAGGATAGGGCAGCAACCCACATCCACACTCACCCTCATCCAAACATTGGACTCAAAGGTGACTGCCACCTTTGAGTGCATGATGTTCCCCTCCTCTCTCGCCCACAGTGAGGCGTAGTACCTGCTGGTGTCCTCTAGTCGGTAGGCCAGTGCAAACAGGGAGCAGTGACCGTCCACCTCCACGATCCCATACCCCTCACCGAACTCCCCTCCCTCCAGTAGACGAAATGGGTAGTACTGCTCTCCCTCTGGGAGGGTGTGGGGGGAGGTGACAAACACTGGGTGGTCCGGACCACCAGACCAGTGGGGGAGACTCAGGAGGAAGGGCTTGGTGGTCTGGGCCTGGCTGTAGTTTATGTAAACAGTGGTGCTGCACAGCCTGTACCCCTCCGGGATCTGGAACGGTCCGTCTGGAAGCACACCATAACGCACTTCCACCACTCCCTCTCCATCGGCCCTCACTGATCCCGGAGGCACATGGAGGTGGATCACTTTTTTGGCATCCTCCTCTTCTCCCACGGCCACCAAGGGGAAGTCCCCTCCAAACAGTGTGACGAAAAGCGATTCGATTCCTGAACTAATCCAGCACACATGTTCTAAGGCAGATTCATGGGCTGTGTAGGTGTGTGAGGGAGAAGTGGAGGGAGGGTGGAGGAGATGTGAAGGTGAAGGACACACTTGGAGCATGTGTAGATACATTGCTGCAGGTTATGATTGTGTGAGGTCAACTTATTGGCTGCATGTGGATGACATACATTGGAGAACAGCTTCAACGATGTCATCCTGAGCAAAGTCTGGTGCAAGATCCAAAGGAGTACTTTGGCCCTACAGTGACCAGGAGATCAACTTGCACTGCAATCCATGCACAGTACATAATTAGAAACTGCACAATAGGAACTTTCAAACACACTGTACACAGAACACTGTACAGCAGCTTAAGGAACTGCAAATGAAGAACCTCCAACTTCCCAGCCCTAACTTGAGGCAGTCCCTAGCAATGCAGAGGTACTGATGAGGTGGCTGAGCAGTGGAGACTTCTTCAGTAAGAGCACTATCATACAAAGCACCATAACCCAGGGCAAATACATATAGTCACCACTCAACAGAGAAGGCAGAGCGGGGCATTTGATAGCAAAATACAGTAACATTATCGGGTGAACTGATCGTGAGTAAACACGAGATGCGTAGCAGAATCAATAACAATGATTGCAGGACGTTTCGGCCACGAAGGCCTGTGCTGCAATCATTGTTATTGATTCCGCTACGCATCTGCTCACGATCAGTTCGCCCGACATCGACAAAGTACCAATGAGCCTCTACGACATCACAGTAACATCAGTCACATGGTGTACGGTAAAACTATGCAACTGGTGCAGATGCAACTGGATAAGTGACTTGCACCTCCTCTGCATGGTAGTAGCAGACTACAGTGTTCTGCTGTGAATGTATATCTCCTTTCCTTTCTAGTTCACTAGTAGGCAGTTACACTACCCTGTCCCCACCAACCCTTTGAGGGCATGACATTCGACTGTCTGGGAGTGACCAACAAAAGACATTTCAAGGTGGCCTAGATCATGGTATGTATTTCTACACGGCATCACATGTGAACACAGAGACACTCTCCACTGCACAACTCCGTGGGTGGTAGGCATGCAGTTACTCTGTCTCCACCAACCCTTTGAGGGCGTGAGCTACGACAACTGGGAGTGACTGGAAGAAGGCATCTTTCAGTGGCCTAGACATGACAGACTGAGTCCACTCAGAATTCAAAGCCTGTGAAAACAAACCCTGCAAACCCTTCCATCACACACAGGCTACTCACCACCCTCTAAAGGCGCGTTCACACTCGATTTGCACTGGTCAAATCCGTATCGAATGCACATTGATCGTGTTCATACTACACATATTGAACTTCGCGGGATTACTACTACTTTGCCACGTGACCTACCTATGAGGTATGAAAATAGTTCCTGGCGATGTGATAGATGTGCTTACTCTGGTTTTTGGTTAAACTACGTCCGGCTGTGACGGAAGCATCACAGTGACAGGATGAGAAGAGAGATTAACCACCAGGAGGAGGCACCAAGCCAGGATGTGGTGTAGATACATTTTCATCTGCACAGGTAACATTGTGTTTGCTACACTGGCCTCTTTGTTTGTGTGAAGTAGTAGCATCATCATGACACCCACAGGGCCATGATGCTGCTACTCTGTACAGCTCCACTGATGAAAAGGACGGTGGTGCAGATCAAGGAGTGTGCATTGGTGGAGTGATGTTTGGAGTGGAAGGTATGGTGAAGCATGGCACAAGAAGAATCTATACACATGTCACTGGATACGTTCATTCTCTGTCGTTCTCAGTGGCCTAGACAACGGACTGAATCTCTCTGAATCCACTCAGACTTCAAAACCCATGAAAACATCTTCTTCAAACTTGTCCATCGCACACAGGCTACACATCACCCACTAAGGTTCGAGCCCAAGCACTAACAAGATACTTACAGTGTCTCTGGTGTCTGGAAACCCATATTCGTCCAGCAGTATTTGTACCAGTTCAGTGTGACCACCTTCACTAGCCAAGTCTAGGGCACCATGACCATCCTGCAAGTGTGGTACACAAACTACGTATGACACAGTGGACAATGAGAGACAGAGAACTGGTTAACTCCTCACTTCATCCACCACATTCCGGTCCACTTCATCTCTTGTGAGCAGTTCACGGACAATCTTTTGATGGCCCTCTTTACAAGCCAGCAGGAAGCAGTCCAGGCCTCCCTGGAGGAAGGTTGGCAGACATGGCATTACCTTGTGCAGAGACACAAGCTACGCACAACACATTTGCAGGGTGACAGTTGGTAGACAGAGTGGATACAACATGTGCAGAAGTATCAGTGCAAATGGCCTTTGCACACAACATCACATGTGAACACAGAGACACTCTGCACTGCACAAGACGTGGTGTGGTGTCGTTGGAGGAAGCATGTGCAGCAAATGTAAGAGTGCACAATACCACTGTTGAGTGTGACTCACTGCACTGCCACATTTGGTACTGTTGTGTGTGTGTGTGTGTGTGTGGGTGTTACATTATCCCATGCACATGGAGCACTGCCACATTTGGTACTGTTGGGATAAGTTACGTGAACCACACTAGTGGTGCTGTCATGATATGCAGGCGTGTATCTACCTACGCACATACAAGAGTGTGCATTTGTGTAGGTGTTACTGCATGTGTGTATACACGTACACAAGAACGTTAAAGGGTTGTTCCGTCAAGTCTGAACAACAACATGCATTATGTCCAACCATGCATTAGTGCATACACACAGTATCATGTACATACGTACGTACCACTCCATAACTCACTGCAGTTCTCAATCCGAGGTCAAACCCACACTGGTCCACGAGGTACCTCATCACTGGGACACAACCACCCCCAACTGCATAGTGAAGGCATGTCGCACCATTCTTATCCACCTCAAACTTCCTGTCTCCAAAGAGGGGCAAAAGGTACTCGAGGCACTCAATGGATCCTCCATAGGCAGCAAGGTGGAGGGCAGTGGCTGAATCCTGTGTAAATGGTTAGTGTCATGAATGGAGTGCTGTATTAGGTTGTGGGTACCATTGTCGAGTGTGACTCACTTTTGCCTTGTGCAGCACATTGGCACCGTGTTCCATAAGCATCTTCAGGACAGGGAGATGGTCACAATTTGCAGCAAACATCACTGGTGTCCATGACTACAGGAGAGAACAATCAAGTGGTAACCACAACCATAAAACACTCGTCATGTACAGCATGGCAGTATGCAGTGTGTTTGCAGTACTTCAGTGACAATAGCATGTACTTGTCAAATATTAC
This sequence comes from Aplysina aerophoba, assembly GCA_949841015.1. NCBI lineage: Eukaryota > Metazoa > Porifera > Demospongiae > Verongiida > Aplysinidae > Aplysina > Aplysina aerophoba. Next base: position 4,614,846 of record OX465049.1, read on the forward strand.
AGTACACAGAGTATACACATGCTACCCCATCAAGACTGAATCGTGCTTCTCAACAACAATAGACCCACGTCACGTCGTCTGGGAGGGTAATAAGAAAAACACCATTGTTTGTACGCCATCTTTCCTATACCTCACATGTAACTGTCAGACTAGTATGGGATATACAGTATCCCTGCCAAGAGGGATATAAGACCCGTTATATCCCGCAAGGATGGCCAGTGCTTGAGTGAAGCCAAGGAAGTGACAAGAGCGAAACACGAGGCACTTCTGAGGCTTTGCGAAAGCACTGGCCTTCCCCAAGGGATATAGGTATAAAAGGTGCGTGTCCCTCTTGGCAGGGATGCATCTTATTTATATCAGATTTAGGCTATTCTGACCTGAGGCGCACAGGTCCTTGTCGCTCAGCATTTCAATTCGCTCTGCAATCACCCTGTGCTCACACCACGAATTGCATGTATCGTCAGACACTGATTCATGGTCTTCAGAGTGTTCTTGGGAATACACTAGTCAATAACTGTGCGAAGCTGTTGATTCCCAACAGTAGGGCACGCTGGTGCAGGGATCTATGACCCGTTATATCCCGCATATGCTACAACCTGACTGGTCGGAATAGCCTAAGTATGGTATAACCTCCTTTAGGTGGTCCAACATTGCATTGCAAGTATCCATAATTCCCATCTACCCACATACAGGACTGTGCTGGTGACACTGAACCAGTCTGGCACAGATGATTTGCTGTAGCATGAACTGGTACAAGATCACATGACTGATATCTTGTGGTCTAGCTTCCCGTGTCACTTGGTCACACGTGGGAACTTAAATCTCGAGTAGCCAGACCTTTTCCTCTATTACACACAACACCGCAGAGGAAAGGGTCTGAGAGCTTTCCTATGCAGTACTGGTTCCTCCCAAGATAATTACAAGGTGATCATGTAATAGTTTCACACACACAAGTTTTCATAGTGAGGTGTGAGCTATTAATATTGTAACACATCATCAGTGAACGAAAGCAGCGAGTTTGCTGATCAAGGAGAACGTAGGTGCAGCGCTGAGTCTGCTGAGACACCATAGGACTCACAATCAGTGCAATGGATGTGGGTGCTGTGTGTCCCTTCAGACGATCAAACACTGTGGGTAGAATTTCCTACATAAGGTATTTCCAAACCCTGTTAGCACTACAAATACATCTTTTCCAGATACGAACTTCTCAATTGCGGACAACTGTTCCTTCTTCAAACGCTCGTACCCATTCCCTCTCGTAACTTTGCCAATCACCATTTGATGTCACTCTCTAAAGCCCATGCCATCGTCTCGCACAGAAACACGGCCAACGCTTCCCCTAGGCCTAGGGAAAATGAAACACAGAAGCTCCCAGACCCTTTCCTCTGTGGTGTTGCACAATAGAGGAAAGGCTTTGGCCATGTGAGACTAGTGGGAACTAGAGTGCTCATAGAGCACGAACCCCATACAGACAGTCAGACAGAGCAGTGATGTAGTGCATGGGTGGACATGTACACAAAGGGACAGTGCACATGTGCAGGAACAAACATACTGTAGCATGTATTGTATACTACTATTCTGCTTACTGAAGTAGGCTAAGTCTTGCACACACAAAGGAAGGAGACTGTATGTACAATGGAGGTGATGGAGGTATACAGTCATTTCTAGAAGTGCATACCACAAAGAGCATGAAATCGGCGTACACAGCATAACTGAACAACATTCTCTGTCTTCTTTCTGTCCACTGTTTGTGATTTTCATTTCAATCCTAATGAGAAGGAAGGCTTCACTTCTAGCAACTGCCCTTGTCCTGCACACTTGGCAAGGAAGGCGTTATAGCCCTTCATGTAGTGCTAGGCTAGTAGCAGCCTGCCTTCCTGTTGTGCACTGTGCCTACTGTATAAAATGTACAGAAATAAAATGGCTGACCACAAGAACTGCCGCTTACACGGAAATTGTCTCAAACACCAGTCGTATTGGCCTCAGCCACGTACGCAGACATCATTCAAAGTATCAATCGCCAAGGTTGACAGCCAGAGCTGAGCCGTGAATTGCCCTAGTGCCCGGACCGACGCAACCGAATACTTGCAGTAACGCGCGAGGTAACTAACACAAGCTGAGTATTCACTTACTCCTCCCATCTCATCCCTGCACTCACTTTGCGACTCTCCTCATTCACATCACATCTGTAGGTCTCTACGAGCAGCTTGGCCACTGCAAGGTGTCCATACTCAGCTGCCATCATCAGTGGGGTGAGACCGTCCTGAGGATTGGGTGGGGCATGATCAATACAGGACACAGACAACTACTTGAGCTAATGAACTGAATGTTGGGGGTGGTGTACTGTTGGACTGCATGTGTGAGCGTACACAAGCACAGCTGCTAGAGTGGTGTTGCAGTGTTAATGTGGTACCAAGTGCAATTGTGTTTGTTGAGGGAGGGGGGGGGGGGTGAAACAGGAAACTTGTACTTAATGTTTCCTGCATGCACTCACATCTGGTACTACGCACATACCAAACACATGCAGGTGCCAGCCTAGTACTGCCAGTAAAATTACCTAGCAGACATGACTGCCTAGTAGGTGGGTGGCAGTCTAGGTGTGGGGTGTGTGGGTGTTACATTATCCCATGCACATGGAGCACTGCCACATTTGGTACCGTTAAGATAAGTTACGTGAACCATACTAGTGGTGCTGTCATGGTATGCAGGCGTGTATCTACCTACACACATACAAGAGTGTGCATTTGTGTAGGTGTTACTGCATGTGTGTATACACGTACACAAGAACGTTAAAGGGTTATTCCGGCATGTCTGAACAACAACAGGCATTATGTCCAACCATGCATTAGTGCATACACACAGTATCATGTACATACGTACGTACCACTCCATAACTCACTGCAGTTCTCAATCCGAGGTCAAACCCACACTGGTCCACAAGGTACCTCATCACTGGGACACTACCACCCCAAACTGCATAGTAAAGGCATGTCCAACCATCCTCAGTCACCTCAAACCTCCTGTCTCCAAAGAGGGGCAACAGGTACTCGAGGCACTCAATGGATCCTCCATAGGCAGCAAGGTGGACGGCAGTGGCTGAACCCTGTGTACATGGTTAGTGTCATGAGTGGAGTGCTGTATTAGGTTGTGGGTACCACTGTCGAGTGTGACTCACTTTTGCCTTATGGAATACATCTGCTCCGTGTGCCAACAGCACCTTCACCACAGGAAGGTGCCCTCTCCTTGCAGCATAGAATACTGCTGTTGCTGACTACAGGAGAGAACAATACAATATTGCTCACAACCCATAAACCAGGTTTGATTCACTTTCGAATAGCCCATGTGAAAGGGATCCAACACTATAGCATAAGGTAACTGCTCACTTATTCCTCCCATTACTTCCCATCCACTCACTTTACTATCCTCCTCGTTCACATTGCTTCCGTTTGTCTCTAGTAGCAGCTTGGCCACTGGAAGGTGACCAGCACCAGAGGCCACCATCAGTGGGGTACGACCCTCCTGAGGATTGGGTGGGGCGTGGTCAATACAGGACACACCCAACTAGCGGTGTAAACAACAATACGTCTTGTAATCCAAGTCATCACTCATGCCATATGCATGGCCCCTCGCCGTGTGAGTCACACAACCCCTTGATAGATCACTGCATGCCTCATTGGCTCAGACCAAACTTGCCACACCTGGAGATACGTAATACGCTATGGTCTCGAAACTATACGTTTTGGTCTGAAAACTACGCCACATTCCTGGTGCAGTGACTACATACATCATTCCCAAACCCAAAGTGACCAATCAGATCATCAGAAATCATGGTATTGCACAAGAGGGACACCACATGGCAGTATGGCACAGTCCACCTCGCAACAATACAGGAAACTTCGATAATGCTCTGGGACTTCTGTGATACCATCACACAAATGTAGTAGCAATTAAGTGCCACACAATTTTACACCGTAGCTAAGAATATTAGTTATTATAGCTATATTATAGTAGTTATGATTATAATATTATGTATGTTCATAGATGTACTCGGGAGGGCGATCTTGGGATCATGGCATTTTAAACTTGAGCAATAATGAGTTTATGTGTGGCCGCAATGAAGGAATACTTTACTGCAGTTCATTGCTAGGAAGTAGATCTATTTCCAACAGTGGGCAGCCATTTTGAGGAATTGTGCAGGTAACAGAGCATATAGGGGTCAGTCTTGCAAACCATAATTTCACTCAATGCAACTGTCAACTTTTTGTGATGCAAGACAACCTGTACTTGACATGCAACCAGTCCTTGGCCACCTGTACGTATGTACTTCCCTTGGTCTTCTGCTCCGGGGGAAGTCTGCACACATTCACAAGCTGGTTGACAATGTTGAGGTGGCCGTAGTACACAGCAAAGTGGAGGGGACTCCAGCCAAACTGCATTGAGCAGAAAAGACCAACCATCAGAGAAGGTCTAAAGTGCATTGTGTGTTTGTTCCGCACAATAAGCTGAGTGGTGGGGAAGAGGATGATGTGAGCTGCTCTGTGCAAATCACCTCGTTCTGTGCATGCAGCACCCTCTCTTGTTGGCCTGGTCTGTTGAACACTTGATTGATTTCCTCCCACCTCCCCTCGGAGGCTGCCCTCAGTACAGCATGCTCCACCTGGTAGGTACGTATGAACAAGCACACAATGTAACCAGAGCTGTTATGGGGTGGAGTCATGAGAAAGGAGGAGACGTTTGGAATGTAATTAGGATCGAAAGGCTTAGGGTACCTTTAAACAGTGTGTGTGTAAAAACAGAATTAATCTGAATTAGACTAGTTGTTAGCTGAATGTACAGAGCCCCACACACTTCTGTACGTGGCCGATAACATCATATCTTCCACTGATTCTTTGACACAATACGTATAAATGCTATCCGCTGGCACACAGACGGCGACGGCAGATTCTCCTAGCAAGCTACACACATCTACGAATGTACACACGCACGCACCTCATGGTCGGGATCTGGTGTTGGCCCTTCCGAGGTCTTACTGACATCTATTACTCTGCAGAGGTAGGAGGGGAGAAGAGAGGTTTGGGGGTCAGTGACTACAGGAGGCTATACTCACCTCACAGTCCACTGATCTCACGGTAACTTAGTAGAAGTACACTCACAGTTCTTGCGGACGAATCACAGCCAAAAGAAACTGTAGATCCTCGCGCACGGAGTCTCCCCCTGACGGCAGTTGTTCTGACGGAGCGAGTACGCCGCCGCCGAAGAAGTCTTCCTGCAATTCAATCGATTGCTTCGCAGGGAATCCAGATCCACTGGATTCCGCGCGGATCCTTTCTCCTTTGGGCCTATCAAGGATGCCTAGCCTCCCCCCGAAGACACGCAGCCCCTTCTTGAGGCGAAACTGAAGAGGCATCTTGGACTATTAATCTAAATAAATTCATCGACTCCGACACGTCACACGTCATAAGCCATTATGGAGGAGGGATGTCCCTATTGATCAGAGGTATCCATGGTTTGTGCAAAGATCACTCTATAAGGAAGTAACTGTGTAAACGACAGATTCCTGGCTGGCCAGGTCTCTGCCGTGGTCATTCATACATGTGTGTACATTATACAGTTGTCAGTACCACACATAGAGAATGTGCAAGCACAATTGATGCAGCCATTCATACAACCAGCAATTTAGAATCCATTACAAACAGCACACAAGTCAGTCAAAAACGGTCCAAAATAACAGAAGACAAACGCCATGTCTCAGAGCCTCCTGACACTGTGCACTGGAGCCTCAACCACAGAGCTGCAAGCTGGGAGAAGAAACAAGAACCACATGTACAACGTAGATCTTCCCTCTACCACACACTCAATAACAGAGAACCTCGCCATGGTTATGACACATCTGGACACAGCATACACATTGTACGATTGTATTAACAACTCGCTACAATGACAAAGTGGTTTTACATTCATACACATGTACAATGTAGCAATATCTTACACTTTCAATTTCACTATAGCCAGCACTTACGTGCATGCTCACCTGTTTAATTTGTGTGCTGGATCAGGCAATGCAGGACATTGCGATGCAGAAGGCTTGCACAGGAGACAGTGGGTACTGAAAGTCAAGGCAGAAGTAGCCGCCCTGTGCCTTACCGAATTGAAACACCTAACAGAGGTCAAAGGTCAGGACAAAGTACTGTAGAGTTCAGCAACCACTGTCACTACATGTCACTACATTTGTCTGTCACAGTCACGTTGATTTTGTATTCCTATGTTCCTAAATGTGTATGCCCATGTAGAATGTACAAGTATTGACAGTGTGTGTGTACTAGATTGATTTTCAGTGAATGATTGTATGTATGCATGTACTTGCATTAGCTTGTAACTGCACTGACTCAGTGTACACTTGAGATCAAGAGCACTTCTGTGCATGTGACTGTACGTGACTGTGACATTCTACATAGGCATACACATTTTAGGAACATAGGAATACAAAATCAGCAATTATACTGAAGGAGCCCCAGTATCACTTACCACTTCTCCGTTGTGCTCCAGCTGAAAGTTCTTCACAGAGTCACGGTTGATGCGCCCTCCAAAGTCAGCTCGTACACTAGACTGACGTTCCAAGGTGCAAGGTTCCCTGTGAACTGAGCGCCGTAGGTGAAGATGTTGATGTCCACCTTGGCAAGGACGGGTGGACAAAAGTTGCCAAAATGATCACTGGTAATTGCAACATGATGGCTGGGGCGTCCGCTTCTTATCACTCTCCGCAACTGATTCATGACTCTCCGAGGGAGAGATGGTGTGATAGTGTGAGGGGGTCGTGGCAGAGGCAGGGCTGCCCACAGCTCTGACTTGGCACAGAACATGAGTCCGCTGGCAGGCTTGATGTGGCAGTGGGAGGAGAAGGGGAGGAACTTAGACGTCGTCAGCACACCCTTCATGAGCGGGATCACATCCCCGCAGTGCTCCAAGTTGAGAGTGAACTGGCACTCCTCAGAGGTGTCGACTGGTGAGGAGTTGATGGAGCAGTGGACGCGAACATTAGGACAGACCGGGAAGAAGAGTGGTTCCCATGACAACAGTGTGGAGACTGGCAGGGGAACATGCACTGCTGGGACACCACTGTGTAGGAGGTTGGCCTGTTCGTGGCGAGGAAGGGGGAGAGTTGAGATGTGGTCTTCGGAGGTGATGGCCTTGCATATGGCTTCACGACTTAGCTGGGCCAGTGGGGGAATCCCCTCCTGCACTATGATGCAATGGATCTGGCTCTGCAGACAGACAAACAGTGCACTCCCCTCACCACTCCAGACAAGGCTGCATGGATGCTGAAGGGGGAGGTGGGGGGAGGAGAGGACAGTGAGTGTGCATCAAACTGCATCTCTGCATTACCAAAATGACATTGAAATGCATCACCATCAAATTCCATGTCACTCAACAAACAATCCAAACACTGCACATATAAAATTATTGCTCCCACTCTACACACAACCACTAACACACGCTGCATTAGTGACCTAACATCAGTCCACTTCTCACCAGTTGGGTGCTTGGGAGAGGAAGCATCAACAAACAGTGCCAAGAACAGTCAAACACCTTCAGTTTGGTTGCCGTGGTGACCTTCTCCTTGCCCACAATAGAAAGCAGTGATTTCTGCCGATTGCACTTGCCCCGCCCATCCACCAGTCCAGTGTCTACATGGGTGCAGTCCTGGACCACACCCCCTCCCTTCATGAACACCAAGTCTCCCGAACTGAGGTAGACAGAGTAGCCTGTACGTAGTTGATACATGCAGGTAGAGAATGAAGGGAGGGCATTTCATTAAAGACAAGACCTGCCACATGTTTATACTATAACATAGTAGTGTAGCAGTGTAGCAATTAGTACGGTATATTAATGAAACTATAGTGTGCAAGAAATGATGAATTTGAGGCTTGTGCACACACTGGGCCGGAGCATTCACTACTTACTCCCGTGCACTTACCCTCGACACCATCCTTGTCATGCGCCGAGTCCACACTCCTCACTGGAACACCTTGTCTCAGTTCAGTAGTGGACGTGAGACGTCCTACTTCTGTCACACTCAACTCCACAACCTCACCACTAGCAGTTCCCACGGCAATGCAGCTGTTGTCATGGTTCCAACAGCAACAAGTGAAGGAGGTTGGGGGTGAAAAGCGAGTAGTGGAGACAACTTGTAGTGCAAACATCACTGCACCATCACTGGCATCCACCACCTGGACATGGCCAGTGTCCGCACATGCAAAGAAGAATGAACTGCAATTGGACCACGCAATGTCCGTGATGTTTGGGAGACCTGGGATTTCATACTCAAAAGCAAGTACTCCAGCCCTGTTCCTCCACAGCACAATGGTGCCCCAGCTGTCAAAGGTGACAAGTTTGCCACCGTTAGGGGACCAGCGGGTGACACGGACCTACAACGGAAGACAATTGGTAGATGTAGAATTAAGTTTACAAGAAACACATTTAGCCAGATGTGCAGGTTAGTACATACTGCACAGAAACAGCAATCCTGAACGCACCACTGCTTACCTCGCCAGCTTGGTCTCTGAGGTTGAAGTTGGACTGGAAGTAACGGGCCACCCCTCTCTCTACCTTCTCTGTCGTTGCTCTCTGTCTCCCCTTGCTTCCCTCCGGGCACTGTGGAGCCAGCCACATTATGCCAATAGTCCTTCGAGTGCCCACCGCCATCCATCCGCACCCAGAAGTGACAGAGGGCTGAAAGTCAAGATCAAATATGTTCGGCATACTGTTGAGTAATAGGCTGTTAGAAATAGGAGGGGAGGAGAGGGGAGGGGTTGAGATTCACCTTTTAATACAGTGGGGAAGTGGAAGTTAATACACTAGATATAATGTAAGTCTCACTGAAACACAATATTCAGAGAACAAGCACCTATATACATATCAAGTAGCAACAAGGTAACAATTCAACTCCATATACACAGCACAATATTAACACCATACCAAGACACAGCTACAGCTATAGGCACCCTCTCACCTGTCAATCTGCACAGAATGCCTGCCTACAATTCTCGCTGTTTCTCTGCTACACAAGGTGTACTTAGAAGCAGAGAGAAGCCTTACTGCCTGGTAGAAGGAGGGATCGATCTAAATAGCACCTTCTCTGAAGAGATGACAATCACTTGAAGGTATACTGCTGTAGGGGATATACCGTGACACCTCAGCTTCACAAGCACATGTGTAAATATTTATTCTAAAGGTGTTGGCAGGCAGTGAAAGGAAGGTGATAAATGGAGGAATTGTTACCTCAACAGCTGTCAAATAACCCTTCCACCAACATGCAAATTAAGGATTTAATTAATTTTTAAAAGCAAACACAGATGATTACATCAAAGTGAAATCAATTAATAAGTAATGACAGAAGTTAAACATAATACAAAGAATACAAAAGTGACACATATATAACATTGTAAGGGAGTCAAAATTGGTCAATGATTGCTGAGAGAATTATGTGAAGTGATGACGAGATAAAAATGTTAGCTGACATACTAGTACCACAGATGGGGCAAGGTTCAGCCCCAGTCAAAATATGAGAAGGCTTTCAATGTCAGCAAAAGCCTTGTCCAACTCTTCAACTCGTTTTGGTGCAAGTTCTACAAACAGCAACAAACCAACAAGACTCAACAACAACAAACAACTGGACTCAACAGCAACAAACAGCTAGACTCAACAACAACAACAAACCAACTATGCTTAACCATACTAAACCACAGTGTCACCCCATTCTACTAAATAGGTTTGGCTTTACAATCAGTGGTGGGATACCTTGGTCATCCTCCGCCAGTCACAGTTGTTTTTCTGAATGAGGTGCTTCACCATTGCAAGGTGGCCCCAGCCCACTGCCTGGATGAGAGCACTAGAACAGCACTATTTCACACACAAACCAAAATGTACGTTTTAGACAGAATTAACATGCCGAGCACAGCATGACGTCAGGCCACTGACATCCACTCACAGCATTTACCTCATCCGGTACAAGGTTGAACCTCTGGACAAGCCAGTCAAAGTGCTCAACATTGCCAGAGTAGGCAGCACTGAAAAGAACACTTGCTTGATTCTATGAACGTATGTATGTATGCAAAGGCAAAAGGAACTCTTTCACTGTGTGCATGGCGTTGTCACTTAGGCACATGCTCAGTAGTCCACGGCTCCACCTTTGTGTAGACTGGGGTCACACAGCACCCATCAGCCAGCCAATGCACTAGCTCCTCATTACCACTATCAGCTGCCGCTGTCAGTGGGTTGGCTGGTGATGAGGAAAGGATGCAGTGGACAAATATCACATTAAACATAAGCATACATTACAAACTTTAAAATAGGGGATGCCACAGTGTGGTAAATCATAAGTCAATTGATATTTATCCTAACCAGCAGTGCACTTGATACTAGCGTTCTTGTAATCATCACTCACTCACTAGGGTCACCACTGTGGGATCACAGCCCTGCTTTTCAACCAAATACCGAACAACATCCATGTGGCCTTTAAAGGCAGCAACACACAATGACACTGATGGTGAACTAACTGGTATACTCGTCCATGTGTGTTCTGGATGCATGCACTGCTTGCAACAAACAGCTACATGTGTGGGGCTCCTATTTTCCTCTCAGCGGTGCATTTGACTGCAAAACGGTGTACTTTGTCATTTTAATTCCTACAGAATTCAAAACAGTGACAGAATTATCTGAATCCGCACAGAATCTGTGGGCAGAAAGATGCAACCATAGCAACAGATAGTAATCATTACCTTTCGCAACAAGCTGGCTGATATGTATGATCCTAGACTCGCTATGAAGGCCTCTTTGTCTTTATCACATCACTCAATTGACAGGTAACGCAAAATGCTGCACACTCCCTTGAAGTCATCACTTCAGCTGTGCCTTACAATTGGTGCATAGATCTATGACGGCTCTGTGTCGGCTGAGTAGGGGCCATGTAACTATAGCAACAGGAACGACTGCAGAAGGATCCCACTGTAGGTGTCTTCCTTTGTCCGGACTGCCTGAACCACATTCCTCCTCAAGTACTTTGCCACCTGAAGGCCCTCTTCCACCAGCTACCGACAGAGGAGAGGGAGTGAGTCTGAACAGAACAGGAGCTAATTACTTGCAGTTGTGTGTTACTACAGCAGTGGGGTGCAGTGTGTTCATGTTCAGCTAGTGTGGTACAGCGGTGCTTGGAGTATTGTTGTTTGTCTCTAAACTATCACCTTTAGTACTTGATCCGCGTCATGTTTGTTGCTGTTCTTACAGAAACCATCTCTTATTCTCTGGTGCAAAGCTAGGGAAGGTTGGAGAGAATGATAAAAAAATAAAAGAGCAGTTTGGTGCTGTCCTGAGTGGATAGGTATAGTTACTATCGCCATCTTCTGTGAAAGTCATTGGCTAGTGAACTTCACTAAAGATGACGACAACAATAACAGAAGTTTCATTACGATGCATATGATGAGCTAGAACATTAGTAGGAGTTGTGTAATACATACACTAAACACGAACCCTAACATCCCAAACTTGTACGCATGTGAAGATGGCTCCAATTACACAACCAACACAAAGTTGACTGGTAGAAAGCCCACACATGTACACAGCTGCATGCTGCGCTTGAGGCAGTGCACCCCGAGGTGGGTCAAGGCACTCACAAGCAGGACTAGGACTGATGACTGTCACGTGTTGCGCAACTCACCCTGCAGAGCCGCTTGGTCGCCTTTGAATACTTGTCGAGATGCCCTCAAAAGTGTCCTATAGCAACCAATGACCTGTGGAACATCGAGAAATGCCAGCAGAATTACATTATGTCGCGATCCTAGGAACACATAGTTAAATCGCTAGCTATCGCCGAATACAATACTGCAACACCAAATACGTACCCCGCGAAAGTTAAAGCGTATACGGTATTAGGTCTACCGCTAGAGGCCATTTTACTTGTTTCCGCGTCGATTGCGCAAGTGCGAGCTACCCTTGCACAATCGACCAACCTGCAACCATTGTTTGTGCTGGTCGTACATTCCGCCCTTCCCGCAATGATATCGATTACACTAGTTGGTCTATCGAGGCTTGCTTACTGTACTCTGTTAAGTGCTGTCTTTTAGGTACTCTCAGCGTTCAGAGTGTCGCGAAGTTGCAGGATATATTCTAGAGGTGCTCCTGTTCATCCAAATTTATGTGCTCCTCCCTACGTATACACAAAGCCTAGGTAAGGAGGATGAGGGTTCACCATCACACATGCATGATCTCCAATATAGGTATAGTCCTTATATACAGCACAGCTACACAGCGCATGACTAATATGTTGTCTTGTGAGGTGCTCCTGTGCATGATCACCAAACAATACATGTGGTCCTCCCTACACAAAGCCTAAGGAGGATGAACGGACTCCCCATCATTCATTCATGCCGGCATGAGCTCCACATCTCCAATGCTGTAGAGGTATAGGTAGCCCTTGTGTGTACACAGCACAACCACAGTGCATGACCAAACCATGTGGTTATGACTTAATGCCATGCATGTCTTTATATACACGTACCTCTCTCTAACTATGGTTAGAGGGATTGGAGGTAGCTACATGTTAAGGTGCTCTAACATTGGCTACAGCTATAACACTATCATTATAATTATATAATTATAATGCATTAGCTATTTACCCACAATGCTGGGCCACTCATAGCTAAGTGGGTGCCGTCAGGCATTGCTTGAGAAAAGGGTGATCAGGCACGATCAAGAGGCCATCATGCATGTATGATAATCCATTTTTATATGCAATTTATATAGCTAGATATGTGAACCAACATATATTATGCCAGTGGGGGAGAGTGATTACGGACAGGCATACATGTGTATGTACGGCAAGACTGCAGTTTTGGAGATGAGAGTGCGAGCTGTATGTGTGGCTGGGCTGCAGATAGTGTGGCTGTAATTGACAGACACAGACACCATATGCAGTGGAGTGGTGTAGCTAGCTAGCACATGTAATCTGCAAACAAGCATCACCATCATGCATACATAGTTATAAGGCCCTGTGTACAAGGACAATTACAGGGGTTCAGCATGCACCTGCCAACTCTGCAGATGCCAGACCCCATGTGCTGACAAAAGAGCTTACAAAACACAAATTGCTGTAACATTGCACAGTACATAGAAGTCACTGTACTATGCTATATAGAGAGAAACATTAAACTGTTTCTACACAAAACGATTATAACATTGTATAAACAGGTGCTATGAGTCACACAATAGCCACAGGTATATAATTCAACCGTCAGTAAACACATTGAACACGTTGATAAAAGTTACATCTTGAAACAATGGCTAGCCGTTGACTGATGAGTCCATCAGGTACTACCTAATAAGGAAAATCAATCACACTGGTGGAGAGGTGGAACATGTGCCCCACACCTAACACCACAAGGAGGTTACAGCTAGCACTGCGCACTAGAGGGCTCCACACCAAGGGTAACCTCCTCACCTTGCAGCCATTGATGGAGCTCTTGCACAAGCTGGCTGCAGTGCTGTTCTGAGATGCCTGCAAATGTCATTGCTTCAAGGAGGTCCTGCCACGTGCAGTGGTCACCTTGAGTCTCCTGCCACTTGTGCAGGCCATCTTGAATGGCTTCCTCCTCGTTAAGTGGGTTGCTTTGGTAGCACAGCTTTATCTGTTCTCGGGTCAGCCCCACACACTCCAGGATGGCTTTGCCCTTCCCAGCACCTTGTCTGCTGACGTGCTTTCTGAAGAGAACAGCGTACCTCTTACAACCTGCAACGGAGACAGAAGGTGGGACACTTCTCAACTGATGCTGCAGCTGACCATGCCCACTGCAGCAGGTCAAGTGCCATGCAATGCTTCACATGAACAGAACACCAGGACACATGCCCACTCACAGTGCACTGGCTGTGACAGAGGGTTCCTGTCACTCACGGCTGCCTCAGATCTGCTCTGGGTGACCTCCATCTCACCTGCACACACCAGCCAGACAGGGTAGGTATGGATTATGTGTGCATGTACGTATTACACACGCACGCATGCACACACACACACACACACACACACACACACGCACACACACACAGACACACACGCATGCACACGCACACACACACACACACACACACGCACACACACGCATGCACACACACGCATGCACACACGCACCTCCAGTGGTGGGAGCTTGTTGTGTCAGAGAAACTGGCCTTGCCGTTGAACCTGACTCCAAACAGAGATGCGTAGCCACGACCGAGGGGGCTGGAGTGGTGTGAGGCCCACAGGCGGGGAAGCAGGGTACTAATCATGAAACAGCAAAACACACAAGAATGTTCTGCTAGTCTGGTACTTAGAGAACATGCAAACTGCCACTCGAGAACTTCAGCGTTCAGTTAGGAAAATAAAATTAACTAAGGCAAATGAGTGCATGTCTGTAATGTGAATGGGTGTATGATTAAATACGTTGTCAATGGAATTAAGTAATAGTACTGTGTGGTGTCAAATGTTTGAGGAGCACATTATTTTAAGTAATACCATAACACACACATGCGTACACGCACACACCTCCAGTGGTAGGAACCTGTTTCGTCAGAGAAACTGGCCTTTCTGTTGCACCAGACTCCAAACAGAGATGTGAAGCCACGACCGAGGGGACTGCACACCAGGTGGGGTACATACATCCGTTAAAACACAAAACTGGTACACTTCACACTATTCCTGACACACAGTGAAGAACTGAAATACTGTGCACACACAATTAGACCAACTATAGTACATTTGTATGTAGTCACAGGATACAACTGCATGCTGTGTGTCACATGATGCCAACAGACACACAAAAGACTAGCACACAGTCAACGCACACCTTCCTTCTCCTCAAGAACATCGAATGGAAAGGCAATGAGTCCTTCCTTGGCACCGTGGACATGAAGGTGAATTCTTCGCTTGTGCGATTGAAGCTCTCCGTACACTTTGCTTTGCACGAGATCATGACAAATGGCTGGTGGATACAGGTGGTCCTCCACAGCGTCTTGCAGGTTCAACTCGTCTCCTTTGAACTTCTGCATATATTCAATGTCTCGTAGCCCAACCTGAACATACGAACCATTAGGTTGTGTAGAACATGCTATGCAATCCATACAATGTGATTACTATAATTATATGTACACAGTACGGAGTATCACATACCCAGTTCTTGCCAACACATGAAGCATGCCACCCTCTCCCTCTGTCCCCAGTCAGACAGCCTTCAATGTGGTCTTCCTTCATTTCAAAGGACTCAGTGAGTCGCTTCTTCCACCCAGGCCAGTGGTTCTTCAGAATCTGTATCAGAGAATGGCTAATGCTTGTACACCAAATTTGCCACCCCCACCTAAATTAGGCACCCCATGGGAACCAAAACAGCAACCAAATTGGTTCACTAGGAACCAATCTGGTTGCTGTATTTGGACCCCTTGACTGTTTGGTCCTCCCTTTCAAATTGTACTAAATTGTAGCAGTACAGTAATAAAGAAAAGCCATCATGTGGCACATGGTGTGACCGTGCCATCATCCATTGCATTCATACTTCTTGCATGTAACATTTAAAACCACCACAGTTTAGAAAATGTAGCACTTTTATGTACAGTATGTATGCATGCATGCATAAGGCAAGAGGGAGGAGCCTAGAGCAGAGGTCAAATGGGAAGTGCAAGACAATATCTGTAGTATACAGTAAAGCTGCCTTCATACTTTGACTTTTTATTCGCTCTCTTTCTAACAGATCATTTCGTTTTTAGGCCATCCCTTCTGGACACTTGCATAAATGTACAAGGCTGCAACAACGTACTGTGTACTCGCTTCTCAAAGATTTTACCATATACAACTGTTTCTTGATGCTTCTCCTTCGTCATGCCTTTGTAATTGATTTCGTTCACAGACATGATAGTTATGACTTATAAGTAGCCATCGCACTGTCTATAGTTCCCGCCACATTAAACTGTGGGGCCTAATTCGACAAAGTGGAACCAATTCGGCAAGCACCCCGTTGCTGTTTTAGGCCCGGGGGGGACTAATTTGGTTAGGGAACTTTTACGGCATAACATGCCAAAGGGCTAGAGGCAGCAACACACAGCCACACTCACCCTCATCCACTCTATGCTCTCAAAGGTGACTGCCACCTTCGAATGCAAGATGTTCCCCTCCTCTCTCTCCCACAGTGAGGCGTAGTACCTGCTGGTGTCCTCTAGTCGGTAGGCCAGTGCAAACAGGGAGCAGTGGCCGTCCACCTCCACGATCCCATACCCCTCACCGAACTCCCCTCCCTCCAGTAGACGAAATGGGTAGTACTGCTCCCCCTCTGGGAGGGTGTGGGGGGAGGTGACAAACACTGGGTGGTCCGGACCACCAGACCAGTGGGGGAGACTCAGGAGGAAGGGCTTGGTGGTCTGGGCCTGGCTGTAGTTGATGTAAACAGTGGTGCTGCATAGCCTGTACCCCTCCGGGATCTGGAACGGTCCGTCTGGAATAACACCATAACGCACTTCCACCACTCCCTCTCCATCGGCCCTCACTGATCCCGGAGGCACATGGAGGTGGATCACTTTTTCGGCATCCTCCTCTTCTCCCACGGGCACCAAGGGGAAGTCCCCTCCAAACAGTGTGACGAAAAGCGATTCGATTCCCGAACTACTCCAGCACACATGTTCTAAGGTTGATTCATGGGCTGTGTAGGTGTGGGAGGGGGAAGTGGAGGGAGGGTGGAGGAGATGTGAAGGTGAAGGACACACTTGGAGCATGTGTAGATACATTGCTGCAGGTTACGATTGTGTGAGGTCAACTTATTGGCTGCGTGTGGGTGTGCAGTGGTAAGATAGTTGTGAGGCACCATACATTGGAGAGCAGCTTCAACGATGTCATCCTGAGCAAAGTCTGGTGCAAGATCCAAAGGAGTCCTTTGGCCCTACAGTGACCAGGAGAGCAACATGCACTGCAATCCATGCACAGTACATAATTAGGAACTGCACAATGGGAACCTTCAAACACACAGTACACAGAACACTGTACAGCAGCTTAAGGAACTGCAAATGAAGAGCCTCCAACTTCCCAACACTCAATTGAGGCAGTCCCTAGCAATGCAGAGGTACTGATGAGGTGGCTGAGCAGTGGAGACTTCTTCAGTAAAAGCACTATCATACAAAGCACCATAAGCCAGGGCAAATATATAGTCACTACTCAACAGAGAAGGCGGAGAGGTGCATTTGATAGCCAAATACAGGAACATCAGTCACATGGTGTACGATAAAACTATGCAACGAGGTATGAAAATAGTTCCCGCAATAGTTGTGCTTACTCTGGTTTTTGGTTAAACTACGTCCGGCTGTGACGGAAGCATCAAAGTGACAGGATGAGAAAAGAGATTAACCAAAGAAGGAGGCACCAAGCCAGAATGAGATACTATGCAACTGATGTATTCTCGTCTCAAGATGATGTATGCACAGGTAACATTGTGTTTGTTAGACGGACCTCTTTGTTTGTGTGAAGTAGTAGCATCATCATGACACCCACAGGGCCATGATGCTGCTACTCTGCACAGCTCCACCGATGGAAAGGACGATGTGGGGCAGATCAAGGAGTGTGCATTGGTGGAGTGATGTTTGGAGTGGCAGGTATGGTGAGGCATGAGACAAGAAGAATCGATACACATGTCACGGGATACGTTCATTCTCTTTCATTCTCAGTGGCCTAGACAATGGACTGAATCTCTCTGAATCCACTCAGAATTCAAAACCCATGAAAACATCTTCTTCAAACTCGTCCATCGCACACAGGCTACTCATCACACGCTAAGGTTCCAGCCCATGCTCTATCAAGATACTTACAGTGTCTCTGGTGTCTGGAAACCCATATTCGCCCAGTAGCATTTGTACCAGTTCAGTGTGACCACCTTCACTAACCCAGTCTAGGGCACCACAACCATCCTGCAAGTGTGGGACACAAACTATGGCACATTGGACAGAGAGAGACAGAGAACTGGTTAATTCCTCACTTCATCCACCACATTCCGGTCCACTTCATCTCTTGTGAGCAGTTCACGGACAATCTTTTGATGGCCCTCTTTACAAGCCAGCAGGAAGCAGTCCAGGCCTCCCTGGAGGAAGGTTGGCAGACATGGCATTACCTTGTGCAGAGACACAAGCTACACACAACACATTTGCAGGGTGACAGTTGGTAAATAGAGTGGATACAACATGTGCAGAGGTACCAGTGCAAATGGCCTTTGCACACAACGTCACATGTGAACACGTGGGTATTTTTGTTGGACAAGACGAAAGCACACATGCACATGCACTCTACACTGCACAAGACATGGGTGGTGTCGTTGGAGGAAGCATGCGTGCAGCAAACGTAAGAGTGCACAATACCACTGTCAAGTGTGACTCACTGCACTGCCACATTTGGTACTGTTAGGATAAGTTACGTGAACCATACTAGTGGTGCTGTCATGGTATGCAGGTGTGTATCTACCTACGCACATACAAGAGTGTGCAGTTGTGTAGGTGTTACTGCATGTGTGTATACACGTACACAAGAACATTAAAGGGTTATTCCGTCAAGTCTGAACAACAACAGGCATTATGTCCAACCATGCATTAGTGCATACACACAGTATCATGTACATACGTACGTACCACTCCATAACTCACTGCAGTTCTCAATCCAAGGTCAAACCCACACTGGTCCACGAGGTACCTCATCACTGGGACACTACCACCCGCAACTGCAAAGTGAAGGCATGTCCAACCATCCTCATCCATCTCAAACCTCCTGTCTCCAAAGAGGGGCAACAGGTACTCTAGGCACTCAATGGATCCACCATAGGCAGCAAGGTGGAGGGCAGTGGCTGAATCCTGTGTATACATGGTTAGTGTCATGAATGGAGTGCTGTATTAGGTTGTGGGTACCACTGTCGAGTGTGACTCACTTCTGCCTTGTGCAGCACATTGGCACCGTGTTCCATAAGCATCTTTAGGAGAGGGAGATGGTCATACCGTGCAGCATACATCACTGGTGTCTTTGACTACAGGAGAGAACAATCAAGTGGTAACCACAACCATAAAACACTCGTCATGTACAGCATGGCAGTATGCAGTGTGTTTGCAGTACTTCAGTGACAATAGCATGTACTTGTCAAATATTACAGTACACAGAGTATACCCATGCTACCCCATCAAGACTGAATCGTGCTTCTCAACAACAATAGACCCACGTCAGGCCGTCTGGGACGGTAAAAAGAAAAACACCATTGTTTGTACACCATCTTTTCCTATACCTCACATGTAACTGTCAGACAAGTACGGGATATACAGTATCCCTGCCAAGAGGGACATAAGACCCGTTATATCCCGCAAGGGGATGGCCAGTGCTTGAGTGAAGCCAAGGAAGTGACAAGGGTGAAACACGAGGCACTTCTGAGGCTTTGCGAAAGCACTGGCCTTCCCCAAGGGATATAGGTATAAAAGGTGTGTATCCCTCTTGGCAGGGATGCATCTTATTTATATCAGATTTAGGCTGTTCTGACCTGAGGCGCACAGGTCCTTGTCGCACAGCATTTCAATTTGCTCTGCAATCACCCTGTGCTTGCACCACGAATTGCATGTATCGTAAGACACTGATTCATGGTCTTCAGAGTGTTCTTGGGAATACACTAGTCAATAACTGTGCGAAGCTGTTGATTCCCAACAGTAGGGCACGCTGGTGCAGGGATCTATGACCCGTTATATCCCGCATATGCTGCAACCTGACTGGTCGGAATAGCCTAAGTATGGGATAACCTCCTTTAGGTGGTCCAACATTGCATTGCAAGTATCCATAATTCCCATCTACCCACATACAGGACTGTGCTGGTGACACTGAACCAGTCTGGCACAGATGATTTGCTGTAGCATGAACTGGTACAAGATCACATGACTGATATCTTGTGGTCTAGCTTCCCGTGTCACTTGGTCACACGTGGGAACTTAAATCTTGAGTAGCCAGACCTTTTCCTCTATTACACACAACACCGCAGAGGAAAGGGTCTGGGAGCTTTCCTATCCTATGCAGTACTGGTTCCTCCCAAGATAATTACAAGGTGTTCCTGTAATAGTTTCATACACACAAGTTTTCATAGTGAGGTGTGAGCTATTAATATTGTAACACATCATCAGTGAACGAAAGCAGCGAGTTTGCTGATCAAGGAGAACGTAGGTGCAGCGCTCAGTCTGCTGAGACACCATAGGACTCACAATCAGTGCAATGGATGTGGGTGCTGTGTGTCCCTTCAGACGATCAAACACTGTGGGTAGAATTTCCTACATAAGGTATTTCCAAACCCTGTTAGCACTACAAATACATCTTTTCCAGATACGATCTTCTCAATTGCGGACAACTGTTCCTTCTTCAAACGCTCGTACCCATTCCCTCTCGTAACTTTGCCAATCACCATTTGAGGTCACTCACTAAAGCCCATGCCATCGTCTCGCACAGAAACACGGCCAACGCTTCCCCAAGGCCTAGGGAAAATGAAACACAGAAGCTCCCAGACCCTTTCCTCTGTGGTGTTGCACAATAGAGGAAAGGCTCTGGCTGTGTGAGACTAGTGGGAGCTGGAGTGCTCATAGAGCACAAACCCCATACAGACAGTCAGACAGAGCAGTGATGTAGTGCATGGGTGGACATGTACACAAAGGGACAGTGCACATGTGCAGGAACAAACATAATGTAGCATGTATTGTATAATACTATTCTGCTTATTGAAGTACGCTAAGTCTTGCACACACAAATGAAGGAGACTGTATATACAATGGAGGTAACGGAGCTATACAGTCATTTCTGAAGTGCATAACACAAAGAGCATGAAATCGCCGTACACAGCATAACTGAACAGCATTCTCTGTCTTCTTTTCTGCCCACTGTTTGTGATTTTCATTTCAATCCTAATGAGAAGGAAGGCTTCACTTCTCTAGCAACTGCCCTTGCTCTGCACACTTGGCAAGGAAGGCGTTATAGCCCTTCATGTAGTGCTAGGCTAGTAGCAGACTGCCTTCCTGTTGCGCACTGTGCCTACTGTATAAAATGTACAGAAATAAAATGGCAGACCGCAAGAACTGCCGCTTACACGGAAATTGTCTCAAACACCAGTCGTATTGGCCTCAGCCACGTATGCAGACATCATTCAAACTATCAATCACCATGGTTGACAGCCAGAGCTGAGCTGTGAATCGCCCTAGTGCCAGGACCGACGCAACCGAATACTTAACACCTTGCAGTAACGCGCGAGGTAACTAACACAAGTTGAGTATTCACTCACTCCTCCCATTTCTTCCCTGCACTCACTTCGCTACTCTCCTCGTTTACATCGCATCTGTAGGTCTCTACGAGCAGCTTGGCCACTGCAAGGCGTCCACGCACAGCTGCCAATATCAGTGGGGTGCGACCGGCCTGAGGATTGGGTGGGGCATGGTCAATACAGGACACATACAACTACTTGAGCTAATGAACTGAATGTTGGGGGTGGTGTATTGTTGGGCTGCATGTGTGAGCGTACACAAGCACAGCAGCTAGAGTGGTGTTGCAGTGTTAATGTGGTACCAAGTGCAATTGTGTTTGCCGAGGGGGGGGGGGGGGGGGGGTTGGGTGAAACAGGAAACTTGTACTTGATGTTTCCTGCATGCACTCACATCTGGTACTACGCACATACCAAACACATGCAGGTGCCAGCCTGGTGCTGCCAGTAAAGATTACCTAGCAGGCATGACTGCCTAGTAGGTGGGTGGCAGTCTAGGTGTGGGGTGTGTGGGTGTTACATTATATTATACAGTGCATACCCACAGTATCATGTACATACGAATGTACCATTCCAAAACTCACTGCAGTTCTCAATCCGAGGTCAAACCCACACTGGTCCACGAGGTACCTCATCACTGGGACACTACCACCACCAACTGCACAGTGAAGGCATGTCAAACCATCCTCAGTCATCTCAAACCTCCTGTCTCCGAAGAGGGGCAACAGGTACTCGACACACTCAACGGATCCACCAAGGGCAGCAAAGTGGAGGGCAGTGGCTGAATCCTGTGTAAATGGTTAGTGTCATGAATGGAGTGCTGTATTAGGTTGTGGGTACCATTGTCGAGTGTGACTCACTTCTGCCTTGTGTAGCACATTGGCACCATGTTCTATAAGCATCTTCAGGAGAGGGAGATGGTCATACCGTGCAGCATACATCACTGGTGTCTTTGACTACAGGAGAGAACAATCAAGTGGCAACCACAACCATAAAACACTCGTCATGTACAGCATGGCAGTATGCAGTGTGTTTGCAGTACTTCAGTGACAATAGCATGTACTTGTCAAATATTACAGTACACAGAGTATACCCATGCTACCCCATCAAGACTGAATCGTGCTTCTCAACAACAATAGACCCACGTCACGTCGTCTGGGAGGGTAATAAGAAAACCACCATTGTTTGTACGCCATCTTTTCCTATACCTCACATGTAACTGTCAGACTAGTATGGGATATACAGTATCCCTGCCAAGAGGGATATAAGACCCGTTATATCCCGCAAGGATGGCCAGTGCTTGAGTGAAGCCAAGGAAGTGACAAGAGCGAAACACGAGGCACTTCTGAGGCCTTGCGAAAGCACTGGCCTTCCCCAAGGGATATAGGTATAAAAGGTGTGTATCTCTCTTGGCAGGGATGCATCTTATTTATATCAGATTTAGGCCATTCTGACCTGAGGCGCACAGGTCCTTGTCGCACAGTGCTTCATTTCACTCTGCAATCACCCTGTGCTTGCACCACGAATTCCATGTATTGTCAGACACTGATTCATGGTCTTCAGAGTGTTCTTGGGAAAACGCTAGTCAATAACTGCACAAACCTGTTGATTCCCTACTGTAGGGCGCGCTGGCGCAGGGATCTATGACCCATTATATCCCGCATGTGCTACAACCAGACTGGTCGGAATAGCCTAAGTATGGTATAACCTCCTTTAGGTGGTCCAACATTGCATTGTATGTATCCATAATTCCCATCTACCCACATACAGAACTGTGCTGGTGACACTGAACCAGTCTGCCACAGATGATTTGCTGTAGCATGAACTGGTACAAGATCACATGACTGATATCTTGTGGTCTAGCTTCCCGTGTCACTTGGTCACATGTGGGAACTTAAATCTCGAGTAGCCAGACCTTTTCCTCTATTACACAACACCGCAGAGGAAAGGGTCTGAGAGCTTTCCTATGCAGTACTGGTTCCTCCCAAGATAATTGCAAGGTGTTCATGTAATAATTTCACACACACAAGTTTTCATAGTGAGGTGCGAGCTATTAAGGTAGTAGGGTTATTGTAACACATCATCAGTGAACGAAAGCAGCGAGTTTGCTGATCAAGGAGAACGTAGGTGCAGCGCTCAGTCTGCTGAGACACCATAGGACTCACAATCAGTGCAATGGATGTGGGTGCTGTGTGTCCCTTCAGACGATCAAACACTGTGGGTAGAATTTCCTACATAAGGTATTTCCAAACCCTGTTAGCACTACAAATACATCTTTTCCAGATACGATCTTCTCAATTGCGGACTACTGTTCCTTCTTCAAACGCTCCTACCCATTCCCTCTCGTAACTTTGCCAATCACCATTTGAGGTCACTCTCTAAAGCCCATGCCATCGTCTCACGCACAAACACGGCCAACGCTTCCCCTAGGCCTAGGGAAAATGAAACACAGAAGCTCCCAGACCCTTTCCTCTGTGGTGTTGCACAATAGAGGAAAGGCTCTGGCTATGTGAGACTAGTGGGAGCTGGAGTGCTCATAGAGCACAAACCCCATACAGACAGTCAGACAGAGCAGTGATGTAGTGTATGAGTGGACTTGTACACAAAGGGACAGTGCACATGTGCAGGAACAAACATACTGTAGCATGTATTGTATACTACTATTCTGCTTATTGAAGTATGCTAAGTCTTGCACACACAAATGAAGGAGACTGTATATACAATGGAGGTAATGGAGCTATACAGTCATTTCTAGAAGTGCATAACACAAAGAGCATGAAATCGCCGTACACAGCATAACTGAACAGCATTCTCTGTCTTCTTTTCTGCCCACTGTTTGTGATTTTCATTTCAATCCTAATGAGAGGAAGGCTTCACTTCTAGCAACTGCCCTTGTCCTGCACACTTGGCAAGGAAGGCGTTATAGCCCTTCATGTAGTGCTAGGCTAGTAGCAGACTCCCTTCCTGTTGTGCACTGTGCCTACTGTATAAAATGTACAGAAATAAAATGGCTGACCACAAGAACTGCCGCTTACACGGAAATTGTCTCAAACACCAGTCGTATTGGCCTCAGCCACGTATGCAGACATCATTCAAACTATCAATCACCATGGTTGACAGCCAGAGCTGAGCTGTGAATCGCCCTAGTGCCCGGACCAACACAACCGAATACTTGCAGTAACGCGCGAAGTAACTAATACAAGTTGAGTATTCACTTACTCCTCCCATTTCTTCCCTGCACTCACTTTGCTACTCTCCTCATTCACATCGCATCTGTAGGTTTTAATGAGCAGCTTGGCCACTGCAAGGTGTCCATACTCAGCTGCCAATATCAGTGGGGTTTTGCCGGCCTGAGGATTGGGTGGGGCATGGTCAATACAGGACACATACAACTACTTGAGCTAATGAACTGAATGTTGGGGGTGGTGTACTGTTGGGCTGCATGTGTGAGCGTACACAAGCACAGCTGCTAGAGTGGTGTTGCAGTGTTAATGTGGTACCAAGTGCAATTGTTTGCCGAGGGGGGGGGGTGGGGTGGGGGTGAAACAGGAAACTTGTACTTGATGTTTCCTGCATGCACTCACATCTGGTACTACGCACATACCAAACACATGCAGGTGCCAGCCTGGTACTGCCAGTAAAGACTACCTAGCAGGCATGACTGCCTAGTAGGTGGGTGGCAGTCTAGGTGTGGGGTGTGTGGGTGTTACATTATCCCATGCACATGGAGCACTGCCACATTTGGTACTGTTAGGATAAGTTACGTGAACCATACTAGTGGTGCTGTCATGGTATGCAGGCGTGTATCTACCTACGCACATACAAGAGTGTGCATTTGTGTAGGTGTTACTGCATGTGTGTATACACGTACACAAGAACGTTAAAGGGTTATTTCGTCAAGTCTGAACAACAACAGGCATTATGTCCAACCATGCATTAGTGCATACACACAGTATCATGTACATACGTACGTACCACTCCATAACTCACTGCAGTTCTCAATCCGAGGTCAAACCCACACTGGTCCACGAGGTACCTCATCACTGGGATACTACCACCACCAACTGAATAGTGAAGGCATGTCCAACCATCCTCATCCACCTCAAACCTCCTGTCTCCAAAGAGGGGCAACAGGTACTCGAGGCACTCAATGGATCCACCATAGGCAGCAAGGTGGAGGGCAGTGGTTGAATCCTGTGTACATGGTTAGTGTCATGAATGGAGTGCTGTATTAGGTTGTGGGTACCACTGTCGAGTGTGACTCACTTCTGCCTTGTGCAGCACATTGACACCGTGTTCTACAAGCATCTTCAGGACAGGGAGATGGTCATACTGTGCAGCATACATCACTGGTGTGCTTGACTACAGGAGAGAACAATCAAGTGGTAACCACAACCATAAAACACTCGTCATGTACAGCATGGCAGTATGCAGTGTGTCTGCAGTACTTCAGTGACAATAGCATGTACTTGTCAAATATTACAGTACACAGAGTATACCCATGCTACCCCAACAAGACCGAATCATGCTTCTCAACAACAATAGACCCACGTCAGGTCGTCTGGGAGGGTAATTAAGAAAAACACAATAGTTTGTACGCCATCTTTTCCTTTGCCTCACATGTAACTGTCAGACTAGTATGGGATATACAGTATCCCTGCCAAGAGGGATATAAGACGCGTTATATCCCGCAAGGGTGGCCAGTGCTTGAGTGAAGCCAAGGAAGTGACAAGGGCGAAACACGAGGCACTTCTGAGGCTTTGCGAAAGCACTGGCCTTCCCCAAGGGATACAGGTATAAAAGGTGTGTGTCCCTCTTGGCAGGGATGTATCTTATTTATTTCAGATTTAGGCTATTCTGTCTGACCTGAGGCGCACAGGTCCTTGTCGCTCAGCATTTCAATTCGCTCTGCAATCACCCTGTGCTCACACCACGAATTGCATGTATTGTCAGACACTGATTCGTGGTCTTCAGAGTGTCCTTGGGAATACGCTAGTCAATAACTCCACAAACCTGTTGATTCCCTACAGTAGGGCACGCTGGTGCAGGGATCTATGACCCATTATATCCCACAAATGCTGCAACCTGACTGGTCGGAATAGCCTAAGTATGGTATAACCTCCTTTAGGTGGTCCAACATTGCATTGTATGTATCCATAATTCCCATCCACCCACATACAGGACTGTGCTGGTGACACTGAACCAGTCTGGCATAGATCATTTGCTGTAGCATGAACTGGTACAAGATCACATGACTGACATCTTGTGGTCTAGCTTCCCGGGTCACTTGGTCACACGTGGGAACTAGAGTGCTCATAGAGCACGAACCCCATGCAGACAGTCAGACAGAGCAGTGATGTAGTGTATGAGTGGACATGTACACAAAGGGACAGTGCACATGTGCAGGAACAAACATACTGTAGCATGTATTGTATACTACTATTCTGCTTATTGAAGTACGCTAAGTCTTGCACACACAAATGAAGGAGACTGTATATACAATGGAGGTAACGGAGGTATACAGTCATTTCTAGAAGTGCATAACACAAAGAGCATGAAATCGGCGTACACAGCATAACTGAACAGCATTTGCATGGAGAATGTGTGAACAAGACGTTCTCTTGTGGACTGAGGGGAAGGAACGTCTTTATGTAGCTACGGTGTCCACAATACATTTTCAGCTCTTTCTCAGTCTTCTTTTCTGCTCACTGTTTGTGATTTTAATTTCAACACAAGTGAGAAGGAAGGCTTCACTTCTAGCAACTGCCCTTGTCCTGCGCACTCGGCAAGGAAGGCGTTATAGCCCTTCATGTAGTGCTAGGCTAGTAGCAGCCTGCCTTCCTGTCACGCACTGTGCCTACTGTATAAAATGTACTGAAAAAATTGGCAGACCACAAGAACCGCCGCTTACACAGATATTGTTGCAAACACCAGTCATACTGGTCTCAGCCACGTACGCAGACATCATTCAAACTATTAATCGCCATGGTTGACAGCCAGAGCTGAGACGTCAATCGCCCTAGTGCCCGGACTGACGCAACCGAATACTTAACCTTTGCACTAACTCGCGAGGTAACTAACACACGTTGAGTACTCACTCACTCCTCCCATTTCTTCCCTGCACTCACTTCGCTATCCTCCTCGTTTACATCACATCTGTAGGTCTCTACGAGCAGCTTGGCCACTGCAAGTTGTCCAAGCCAAGCTGCCAACATCAGTGGGGTTTCGTCGGCCTGAGGATTGGGTGGGGTATGGTCAATACAGGATACAGACAACTACTTGAGCTAATGAACTGAATGCTGGGGGTGGTGGACTGTTGGGCTGCATGTGTGAGCGTACACAAGCACAGCTGCTAGAGTGGTGCTGTGGGGTTTAATGTGGTACCAAGTGCAATTGTGTTTGTTGAGGGGGGGGTGGGGGGGGGGGGTGAAACAGGAAACTTGTACTTGGTGCTTCCTGCATGCACTCACATCTGGTACTACGCACATACCAAACACATGCATGTGCCAGCCTGGTACTGCCAGTAAAGACTACCTAGCAGGCATGACAGTCTAGTAGGTGGGTGGCAGTCTAGGTGTGGGGTGTGTGGGTGTTACATTATCCCATGCACATGGAGCACTGCCACATTTGGTACTGTTAGGATAAGTTACGTGAACCATACTAGTGGTGCTGTCATGGTATGCAGGCGTGTATCTACCTACGCACATACAAGAGTGTGCATTTGTGTAGGTGTTACTGCATGTGTGTATACACGTACACAAGAACATTAAAGAGTTATTCCGTCAAGTCTGAACAACAACAGGCATTATGTCCAACCATGCATTAGTGCATACACACAGTATCATGTACATACGTACGTACCACTCCATAACTCACTGCAGTTCTCAATCCGAGGTCAAACCCGCACTGGTCCACGAGGTACCTCACCACTGGGACACTACCACCCCCAGCTGCAAAGTGAAGGCATGTCAAACCATCCTCATCCACCTCAAACCTCCTGTCTCCAAAGAGGGGCAACAGGTACTCGAGGCACTCAATGGATCCTCCATAGGCAGCAAGGTGGAGGGCAGTGGTTGAATCCTGTGTACATGGTTAGTGTCATGAGTGGAGTGCTGTATTAGGTTGTGGGTACCATTGTCAAGTGTGACTCACTTCTGCCTTGTGGAATACATCTGCTCCGTGTGCCAACAGCACCTTCACCACAGGAAGGTGCCCTCTCCTTGCAGCATACAATACTGCTGTTGCTGACTACAGGAGAGAACAATACAATATTGTTCACAACCCATAAACCAGGTTTGGTCCACTTTGGAATGGTCCATGTGAAAGGGATCCAACACTATAGCATAAGGTAACTGCTCACTTATTCCTCCCATTACTTCCCATCCACTCACGTCATTATCCTCCTTGTTCACATTGCTTCGGTGTGTCTCTAGTAGCAGCTTGGCCACTGGAAGGTGACCAGCACCAGAGGCCACCATCAGTGGGGTACGACCCTCCTGAGGTGGGGCATGGTCAATACAGGACACACCCAACTAGCGGTGTAAACAACAATAAGTCAATAAATCCAGGTCATCACTCATGCCAAATGCATGGTCCCTCGCTGTGTGAGTCACATAACCCCTTGATAGATCACTACATGCCTCATTGGCTCAGACCAACTTGCCACACCTGGAGATACGTAATACGTTTGGTCTAAATACTTCGCCACATTCCTGGTGCAGTGATGACATACGTCATTCCCAAACCCAAAGTGACCAATCAGATCATCAGAAATCATGGTATTGCACAAGAGGGACACCATGCACATGGCAGTATGGCACAGTCCACCTCGCGACAATACAGGAAGCTATGATAATGCTCTGGGACTTCTGTGTTACCAGCACACAAATGTAGTAGCAATTAAGTGCCACAGAATTTTACACCGTAGCTATGAATATATGTATGTTCATAGATGTACTCGGGAGGGTGATCTTGGGAGCCACAATGAAGGAATACTTTACTGCAGTTCATTGCTAGGAAGAAGATCTATTTCCAAACAGTGGGCAGCCATTTTGAGGTAACAGAGCATATAGGGGTCAGTCTTGCACACCATGATTTCACTCAATGCAACTGTCAACTGTTTGCGATGTAATGCAACCTGTACTTGACATGTAAACAGTCCTTGGCCACCTGTACGTACGTACCTTGGTCTTCTGCTCCGGGGGAAGTCTGCACACATTCACAAGCTGGTTGACAATGTTGAGGTGGCCGTAGTACACAGCAAAGTGGAGCGGACTCCAACCAGACTGCATTGAACAGAAAAGACCAACCATCAGAGAAGGTCTAAAGTGCATTGTGTGTTTGTTCAGCACAATAAGCTGAGTGGTGGGAAAGCTAAGCATGCTGTTCTGTGCAAATCACCTTGTTCTGTGCATGCAGCACCCTCTCTAGTTGGCCTGGTCTGTTGAACACTTGATTGATTTCCTCCCACCTCCCCTCGGAGGCTGCCTTCAGTACAGCATGCTCCACCTGGTAGGTACGTATGAACAAGCACACAATGTAACCAGAGCTGTCGTGGGGTGGAGTCATGAGAAAGGAGGAGACGTTTGGAATGTAATTTAGGATTGAAAGGCTTAGGGTGCCTTTAAACAGTGTGTGTAAAAAACGGAATTAATCTGAATTAGACTAGTTGTTAGCTGAATGTACAGAGCCACACACACTTCTGTACGTGGCCGATAACATCATGTCTTCCACTGATTCTTTGACACAATACGTATAAATGCTATCCGCTGGCACACAGACGGCGACGGCAGATTCTCCTAGCAAGCTACACACATCTACGAATGTACACACGCACGTACCTCTTGGTCGGGATCTGGTGTTGGCCCTTCCGAGGTCTTACTGACATCTATTACTCTGCAGAGGTAGGAGGGGAGAAGAGATTTGGGGGTCAGTCACTACAGGAGGCTACATTCACCTCACAGTCCACTGATCTCGCGGTAACTTAGTAGAAGTACACTCACAGTTCTTGCGGACGAATCACAGCCACAAGCAACTGTAGATCCTCGCGCACGGAGTCTCCCCATGACGGCAGTTGTTCTGACGGAGCGAGTACGCCGCCGCCGAAGAAGTCTTCCGTCAATTCAATCGATTGCTTCGCAGGGAATCCAGATCCACTGGATTCCGCGCGGATCCTCTCTCCTTTGGGCCTATCAAGGATGCCTAGCCTCCCCCCGAAGACACGCAGCCCCTTCTTGAGGCGAAACTGAAGAGGCATCTTGGACTATCAATCTAAATCATCGACAATTATTACGTTATATATGGCGTATAAACAATACAAATTTATACGCAATACTGCATGGGAGTTGCCAATCGCGACGTTGTTGAAGGATCTATGTCTAAATAAATTCATCGACTCCGACACGTCACACGTCATAAGCCATTATGGAGGAGGAGGGATGTCCCTATTGATCAGAGGTGTCCATGGTTTGTGCAAAGATCCCTCTGTGTAAACGACAGATTCCTGGCTGGCCAGGTCTCTGCCGTAGCCATTCATACATGTGTGTACATTATACAGTTGTCAGTACCACACATAGAGAATGTGCAAGCACAATTGATGCAGCCATTCATACAACCAGCAATTTAGAATCCATTACAAACAGCACACAAGTCAGTCAAAAACTGTTCAAAATAACAGAAGACAAATGCCATGTCTCAGAGCCGCCTGACACTGTGCACTGGAGCCTCAACCACAGAGCTGCAAGCTGGGAGAAGAAACAAGGACCACATGTACAACCTAGATCTTCCCTCTACCACACACTCAATAACAGAGAACCTCGCCATGACTATGACACATCTGGACACAGCATACACATTGTATGGTTGTATTTGCAACTCGCTACAATGACAAAGTGGTTTTATAATTGTGCACACAATGTAGCAATATCTTACACTTTCAATTTCACTATAGCCAGCACTTATGTGCATGCTCACCTGTTTGTGTGCTGGATCAGGCAATGCAGGACATTGCGATGCAGAAGGCTTGCACAGGAGACAGTGGGTACTGAAAGTCAAGGCAGAAGTAGCCGCCCTGTGCCTTACCGAATTGAAACACCTAACAGAGGTCAAAGGTCAGGACAAAGTACTGTAGAGTTCAGCAAACACTGTCACTACATGTCACTACATTTGTCTGTCACAGTCACGTACAGTCACATGCACAGAAGTGCTCTTGATCTCAAGTGTACACCGAGTCGGTGCAGTTACAAGCTAATACAAGTACATACATACAAGCATTCACTGAAAATCAATCTAGTACACACACACTGTCAATACTTGTACATTCTACATAGGCATACACATTTAGGAACATGGGAATTAATACAAAATCAGCAATTATACTGAAGGAGCCCCAGTATCGCTTACCACTTCTCCATTGTGTCCAGCTGAAAGTTCTTCACAGAGTCACGGTTGATGCGCCCTCCAAAGTGCAGCTCGTACACGGCATGCTCCAGGTTCCAGTGAGGCCGTCTGGACTTGAGCGTGAACCCCTCGTGGTAGCCGGGGGAAGGAGGCAGCACGACTGTCACACGACGAGGCTCATTCTTGAAGTAGTTGGCTGCAATCGCGATGGACCCTAGACTGACGTTCCAAGGTGCAAGGTTCCCCGTGAACTGAGCACCGTAGGTGAAGGTGTTGATGTCCACCTTGGCAAGGACGGGTGGACAAAAGTTGCCAAAATGATCACTGGTAATTGCAACATGATGGCTGGGGCTTGCTATGGGGGAACCACCCATTGGTGACCCGGCATCATGCAGCTGTCCGCTTCTTATCACTCTCCGCAACCGATTCATGACTCTCCGAGGGAGGGATGGTGTTATGGTGTGAGGGGGGCGTGGTAGAGGCGGGGTTGCCCACAGCTCTGACTTGGTACAGAACATGAGTCCGCTGGCAGGCTTGATGTGGCATTGGGAGGAGAAGGGGAGGAGCTTAGACGTCATCAGCACACCCTTCATGAGCGGGATCACATCACCACAGTGCTCCAAGTTGAGAGTGAACTGGCACTCCTCAGAGTTGTCAACTGGTGAGGAGTTGATGGAGCAGTGGACGCGAACATTGGATCGGACTGGGAAGAAGAGTGGTTCCCATGACGACAGTGTGGAGACTGGCAGAGGAACATGCACTGCTGGAACACCGCTGTGTAGGAGGTTGGTCCGTTCGTGGCGAGGAAGGGGGAGAGTTGGGATGTGGTCTTCGGAGGTGATGGCCTTGCATATGGCTTCACGACTTAGCTGGGCCAGTGGGGGGATCCCCTCCTGCACTGTAATGCAATGGATCTGGCTCTGTAGACATACAAACAGTGCACTCCCCTCACCACTCCAGACAAGGCTGCATGGATGCTGAAGGGGGGAGGTGGGGGGAAGGAGAGGACAGTGATCGAGTGCATGTGTGTGCATCAAACTGCAACTCTGCATTACCAAAATGACATTGAAATGCATCACCATCGAATTCCATGTCACTCAACAAAAAATCTAAACACACCACATATAAAATTAATGCTCCCATTCTACACACAACCACTAACACACACTGCATTAGTGACCTAACATCAGTCCACCTCTCACCAGTTGGGTGCTCAGGAGAGGAAGCATCAACAAACAGTGCCAAGAACAGTCAAACACCTTCAGTTTGGTTGCCGTGGTCACCTGCTCCTTGCCCACAATAGCAAGCAGTGATTTCTGCCGATTCCACTTGCCCCGCCCATCCACCAGCCCAGTGTCTACGTGGGTGCAGTCCTGGACCACATCCCCTCCCTTCATGAACACCAAGTCTCCCGAACTGAGGTAGACAGAGTAGCCTGTACGTAGTTGATGCATGCAGGTAGAGAATGAAGGGAGGACATTTCACTTTAAACAGTATAATAATGATGATGTTGATATATTACACTCCACACCTGCTACATGCTGTAACCGTCATAAGACCCCCATTAGCAGCATAGTGGAGGGGCACCCGACCATTCCGGAAAACAGAGGAGCAAGTGCTGCAGGGACAATACACAAACACAGAAATGGATACAGACTTACAGTCTAGCCCAGACTATGCAGTCATTTACCATTGCCTTCACCATTTTGTTGGCATGGTAACCGTCAATAAAGACCCTCAGAGCTCAAACATGACCAAAAACAGTTGCTAGGTGAACTGGTGTGGTCTGGCTCTGCAGCTAGTGTACAATGTATAGACAGATGTAGTGCAGACACAAACTGCACACAACACTCGCACACACGCCTGCATAAATACATTGTTCTAAGACACTGAAAAGTAGCGCTATCACACGGACGCACGCACACACACATGCATAAATGCATGCACGCACGCACGTATGTACTCACACACACACACACACACACTAAAGCATATACTGTACACTAAGACACTGAAAAGCAGTGCTATCACATGCATGCACACACACATACACACACACACACACACACACACACACACACACACACACACTAAAGCATATACATGTACACTAAGTGCACTGTGGTTCTAACATTTTTGGCATCCACATTTGGGTTCACGTGGTTGCCAATGACAGCAAGATGGAGGGCATTCAGACCATCCTGCAGTATACACAGAAAGTATGCAATGAATACCACAAGTCGTCGCCTGGCCATTGGACACAGCGACTGCAGACACACAGTACGTAAAGATGTTTGGGACAACCTAATGGTGTGGGAATACTAAATAGGTTTGGCTTTACAATCAGTGGTGGGCTACCTTAGTCGTCCTCTGCCAGTCACAGTTGTATTTCTGAATGAGGTGCTTCACCATTGCAAGGTGGCCCCAGCCCGCTGCCTGGATGAGAGCACTAGAACAGCTCTATTTCACACACAAACCAAAATGTACGTATTAAACAGAATTAACATGCCGAGCACAGCATGAAGTCTGGCCACTGACATCCACTCACAGCATTTAGCTCATCTGGTACAAGGTTGAATCTCTGGACAAGCCAGTCAAACAGCTCAACATTGCCAGAGTAGGCAGCACTAAAAAGAGCACTTGCTTGATTCTATGTACATACGTATGTATGTATGTAAAGGCAAAAGGAACTCTTTCACTGTATGCATGGCGTTGTCACTTAGGCGCATGCTCAGCAGTCACGGCTCTACCTTTGTGTAGACCTGGGTCACACCGCACTCATCAGCCAGCCAATGCACTAGCTCCTCATTACCACTATCAGCTGCCGCTGTCAGTGGGTTGGCATCTACCTGGTGATGAGGAAAGGGTGCAGTGGACAAATAGCACATTAAACATAAGCATACAAGACATTGACAAACTTTAAATAGGGGATGCCATAGTGAGGTGAAGCATAATTCAATTGACATTTATCCTAACCAGCAATGCACTTGATACTAGTGTTCTTGTAATCATCACTCACTAGGGTCACCACTGTGGGATCACAGCCCTGCTTTTCAACCAAATACCGAACAACATCCATGTGGCCTTTAAAGGCAGCAACATACAAAGGGGTCCACTGGCGCTGCACACAGACATAGAGGCACAAATACATGCAATAGCAAGTCATCTACTGCAATACACCTCCGCATTTAAAAATGTCATGACACCTTAACAGTTGTAGTCCTTTGAATTAACAGAAGATGATCCTGGCATAATATATCTGTACTTTGTTCTCCACTGCTGCAACGAGAACAGGGTCTGTCTCTCTGGCAACACGTCTGAGTGCTGCCACATCTCCAGTCGCAGCTGCTATGAGGATCTGGTTGTGTGACTGTAGGACATACACACAGACACGCGTGCAGCATATATATATTATGACAAAATTAGCTAGCTTCATCAAAGAGATTTCACTGTTTGACTGGTTTCGACCTACAATGAACACATGGCACATACAGCTGCACTTACAGATACATACGTACTGCTTACAGACACATGCTGCTTACACAAATCCACGCATACATTCAATAGCATAGCATGATCTTACCATATATACTTCACAATTAACGTGGAGTCTATGCTCTTACCACTTTCTCTGGATTGGGCCATGCTAGTGGTGTGGCCATATCTGCCTCTAGTCTGTTGAGGTGCGACACATACAAGGCATACGACAACATGCATCCATCAGTTTACATTAGTAATAAGATAATGGCAACAAACACACTAATTAATAGGTAGCTATCGCGATTGAAAAGGCAACAGCGCTAGTCACTTCCACAAGTGAAAAACGAAGTCGAACTATCACACAGTACGTCTCTTACTCTGGAGTTAACCCCGGTATATCGTCTAGACCATCTCCGCCCGCTTGCGACCGCATCACCGTTTCCTCAGGTATGGCATGGTCGAGCTCTCTGTTGTCCATTTTGCATCACGTGATACGCTCTCACCAGCGCTGTAGAGCAGTTCGTTCCCTCTGGTTGCAGTGCTTCAAACTGTGCACGGCAGTGAATGAGGTAGGAATATGTAGCTAGTACAGTTACTGAGCTGCACAGTGAGCTGTCTGTGTATAGTCAGTTTACAGCTGTCTGTGTACATAGTGACCTCATTAGGAATTCACTTTCCTAGCTAGCTACGTATTAGCTATCACAATCTTTTTGTGCAGGGCAGTGCATCATTGTGAGCTGTAATGAGAGACCACATTACTATACAGATATGAATATATATATGTGCTGTATATGCATTTTTCAATTATGTCATCTTAATAATATCTAGTGCATCACCAGTGCCTGGCGCAAACCGGCATGCAGTGTATTCAATGTGTTAATTGTTCACTAACCAGGGATTGAAGGAACATCACCCAGAGAGGTCCGCTGGTACCAATCTGGGTTACACTTGTGCTGATGACTAACAACCTCATACGTAACGGTATGTATTATGCATTTAGTGCGAAGGCTGGCCTCCCTCCTGCATGGAAGGAGGTTTATAGCAGAGTATGGACATGGTCAGGTTTAAAGATCCCTCCAGAGAATTGTGCAGTGTTCTGGCTGCAACAGTGTATACCATAGATTAGTAATACAATCATAGATTCCATGAAATTGTGCTCAGCAGTCACGGCTCCACCTTTGTGTAGACTGGGGTCACACCGCACCCATCAGCCAGCCAATGCACTAGCTCCTCATTACCACTATCAGCTGCCGCTGTCAGTGGGTTGGCAGCTACCTGGTGATGAGGAAAGGATGCAGTGGACAAAATTAATAGCACATTAAACACAAGCATACAAGAAAAACTCTAAAACAGGGGATGCCACAGTGTGGTAAAGCATAATTCAATTGACATTTATCCTAACCAGCAGTGCACTTGATACTAGCGTTCTTGTAATCATCACTCACTAGGGTCACCACTGTGGGACCACAGCCCTGCTTTTCAACCAAATACCGAACAACATCCATGTGGCCTTTAAAGGCAGCAACACAATGACTCTGATGGTGAACTAGCTGGTGTACTCGTCCATGTGTGTTGTAGATGCATGCACTGCTTGCAACAAACAGCTACATGTGTGGGGCTCCTATTTTCCTCTCAGCGGTGCATTTGACTGCAAAACGGTGTCCTTTGTCATTTTAATTCCTACAGAATTCAAAACGGTGACAGAATTATCTGAATCCGCACAGAATCTGTGGGCAGGAAGATGCAACCATAGCAACAGATAGTAATCATTGCCTTTCGCAACAAGCTGGTTAATATGTATGATCCTAGACTCGCTATGAAGGCCTCTTTGTCTTTATCACATCACTCAATTGACAGGTAACGCAAAATGCTGCACACTCCCTTGAAGTCATCACTTCAGCTGTGCCTTACAATTGGTGCATAGATCTATGACGGTTCTGTGTCGGCTGAGTAGGGGCCATGTAACTATAGCAACAGGAACGACTGCAGAAGGATCCCACTGTAGGTGTCTTCCTTTGTCTGGACTGCCTGAACCACATTCCTCCTCAAGTACTTTGCCACCTGAAGGCCCTCTTCCACCAGCTACCGACAGAGGAGAGGGAATGAGTCTGAACAGAACAGGAGCTAATTACTTGCAGTTGTGTGTTACTACAGCAGTGGGGTGCAGTGTGTTCATGTTCAGCTAGTGTGGTACAGCGGTGCTTGGAGTGTTGTTGTTGTTTGTCTCTAAACTATCACCTTTAGTACTTGATCCGCGTCATGTCTGTTGTTGTTTTTACAGAAACCATCTCTTATTCTCTGGTGCAAAGCTAAGGAAGGTTGGAGAGGATGATAAAAAATAAAAGAGCAGTTTGGTGCTGTCCTGAGTGGATAGGTATAGTTACTATCGTCATCTTCTGTGAAAGTCATTGGCTAGTGAACTTCACTAAAGATGACGACAACAATAACAGCAGTTTCATTACGATGCATATGATGAGCTAAAACATTAGTAGGAGTTGTGTAATACATACACTAAACACGAACCCTTAACATCCAAACTTGCATGTGAAGATGGCTCCACTTACACAACCAACACAAGTTGACTGGTAGAAAGCCAACACATGTACACAGCTGCATGCTGCGCTTGAGGCAGTGCACCCCGAGGTGAGTCAAGGCACCTCACAAGCAGGACTGGGACTGATGACTGTCACGTGTTGCGCAGCTCGCCCTGCAGAGCCGCTTGGTCGCCTTTTGAATACTTGTCGAGATGCCCTCAAACGTGTCCTATAGCAACCAATTACCTGTGGAACATCGAGAAATGCCACCAGAATTACATTATATCGCGAGCCTAGGAACACATAGTTAATTGTTAGCTATCGCCGAATACAATACTGCAACACCAAATACGTACCTTATATTAGGTCTACCGCTAGAGGCCATTTTACTTGTTTCCGCGTCGATTGCGCAAGTGCGAGCTACCCTTGCACAATCGACCAACCTGCAACCATTGTTTGTGCTGGTCGTCCATCCCGCCCTTCCCGCAATGATATCGATTACACTAGTTGGCCTTACGTACCTTAGGTCTGCTGCGAGAGGCCATTTTACTTGTTTCCGCGTCGATTGCGCAAGTGCGAGGCCTGCCCTTGCACACAATCGACCCAATGCTGCCTCCAACCATTGATTGTACTGGTCTCGTCTATCCCACCTTAAATTTCCCGCAATGATTACACTAGTTGGTCTAGCGAGGCTAGCTTACTGTGCTCTGTTAGAGGTGCTCTCAGCGTTCAGAGTGCCGCGAAGTCGCAGTCTATTCTAGAGGTGCTCCTGTTCATCCAGATTTATGTGATCCTCCCTACGTATACACAAAGCCTAGGTAAGGAGGACGAGGGTTCACCGTCACATGCATGATCTCCAATATAGGTATATAATAGCCCTTATACACAGCACAACTACATGCATGACTAATAATTATATTGTCTTCTGAGGTGCTCCTGTGCATGAACATCCAAACAATACATTTGGTCCTCCCTACACAAAGCCTAAGGAGGATGAACGGATTCCCCACCATTCATTCATGCCGGCACGAGCTCCACATCGATCTCCAATGCTGTAGAGGTATAGGTAGCCCTTGTGTGTACACAGCACAACCATAGTGCATGACCAAACCATGTGGTTATGACTTTGTATTGCCATGCGTGTCTTTATATACACGTACCTCTCTAGCTCTAACTATGGTTAGAGCGATTGGAGGTAGCTACAATCATGTTACAGTGCTCTAACATTGGCTATAACACTATCATTATAATTATATAATTGTAATGCGTTAGCTACATATATACCCACAATGCTGGGCCACTCATATTATAAGCGAGTTATCATGCATGCATGATAACCCATTTTTATATGCAATGTATAGAGCTAGATATGTGAACCAACATATATTATGCCAGTGGGGGAGAGTGATTACGGACAGGCATACATGTGTATGTACGGCAAGACTGCAGTTTTGGAGATGAGAGTGCGAGCTGTATGTGTGGCGGGCTGCAGATAGTGTGACAGACACAGACACCGTA
Organism: Aplysina aerophoba; assembly: GCA_949841015.1. Lineage (NCBI taxonomy): Eukaryota > Metazoa > Porifera > Demospongiae > Verongiida > Aplysinidae > Aplysina > Aplysina aerophoba. The sequence continues at coordinate 4,654,087 of OX465049.1, forward strand.
TGCAGTGAAGTGGTGTAGCTAGCACACATAATCTGTAAACAAACATCACCATCATGCATAGTTATAAGGCCCTGTGTACAAGGACAATTACAGGGGTTCAGCATGCACCCGCCAACTCTGCAGATGCCAGACCCCATGTGCTGACAAAAGAGCTTACAAAACACAAATTGCTGTAACATTGCACAGTACGTAGAAGTTACTGTACTATGCTATATAGAGAGAAACATTAAACTGTTTCTGCACAAAATGATTATAACATTGTATAAACAGGAGCTATGCACATGAGTCACACAATAGCCACAGATATATAATTCAACCGTCAGTAAACACCTTGAACACGTTGATAAAAGTTACATCTTGAAACAATGGCTAGCCGTTGACTGATGAGTCCATCAGGTACTACCTAATAAGGAAAATCAATCACACTGGTGGAGAGGTGGAACATGTGCCCCACACCTAACACCACAAGGAGGTTACAGCTAGCACTGTGCACTAGAGGGCTCCACACCAAGGGTAACCTCCTCACCTTGCAGCCATTGATGGAGCTCTTGCACAAGCTGGCTGCAGTGCTGTTCTGAAATGCCAGCAAATGTCATAGCTTCGAGGAGGTCCTGCCACGTGCAGTTGTCACCTTGAGTCTGCCACTTCTTCAGGCCAACCTGAATGGCTTCCTCTTCATTACGAGGGTTGTTTTGATAACAGAGATCGATCAGCTCCGGGGTAAGTCCAAGGAATTCCAGGATGGCTGTGCCTTTCCCAGCACCTTGTCTGCTGACGTGCTTCCTGAAGAGGACAGCGTACCTCTTACAACCTGCAACGGAGACAGAAGGTGGGACACTTCTCAACTGATGCTGCAGCTGACCACGCCCACTGCAGCAGGTCAATGCTTGCAATTCTTCACATGAGCAGAACACCAGGACACATGCCCACTCACAGTGCACTGGCTGTGACAGAAGGTACCTGTCACTGACGGCTGCCTCAGACCTGCTCTGGGTGACCTCCATATCACCTGCACACAAAAGCCAGACAGGGGAGGTATGGATGGCATTAGAAGGCATTTGGCAATGTGTATACAAACACACAGCATCTCATGTATGAACACACACAAACACACACACACACACACACACACACACAGTATTGCATGTTTGGACACACACACTGTGACACACATCCAGACACTCGGTGTATATGTCTGTCATATAGACGCATGACTGAATACGCTGTCAATTACAGGATTTATAACACCCACACACCACACCACACCACACACACATGCCACACCTATCACACGCCACAACTACCACACCATGCATGCACGCACACGCACGCACATACACCCACACACCACACCACACCACACCCATATGCCACCACACCACGCACACACGCACCTCCAGTGGTGGGAACCTGTTGTGTCAGTGAAACTGGCCTTGCCGTTGAACCTGACTCCAAACAGAGATGTGTAGCCACGACCGAGGAGGCTGGAGTGGTGTGAGGCCCACAGGTGGGAAGCAGGGTACTGATCATGAAACAGCAAAACACACAACAATGTTCTGCTAGTCTGGTACTTAGAGAACATGCAAACTGCCTCTCGAGAACTTCAGCGTTCAGTTAGGAAAATAAATTAAGTAAGGCAAATGGGTGCATGTCTGTGATGTGAATGGGTGTATGATTAAATACATTGTCAATGGAATTAAGTACGTAATAGTAGAATAGAATTAAGTAATAGTACTGTGTGGTGCCAAATGTTTGAGGAGCACATTATTTTAAGTAATACCATAACACACACATGCGTACACGCACACACCTCCAGTGGTAGGAACCTGTTTCGTCAGAGAAACTGGCCTTTCCGTTGCACCTGACTCCAAACAGAGATGTGAAGCCATGACCGAGGGGGCTGCACACCATGTGGGGTACATACATCCGTTAAAACACAAAACTGTTACACTTCACACTATTCCTGACACACAGTAAAGAACTGAAATACTGTGCACACACAATTAGACCAACTATAGTACATTTGTATGTAGTCACAGGATACAACTGCAGGCTGCGTGTCAGACATTATGCCAACAGACACACAAAAGACTAGCACACAGTCAACACACACCTTCCTTCTCCTCAAGAACATCCAATCGGAAGGTAATGACCCCTTGCTTGGCACCGTGGACACGAAGGTAAATGTGCTTGTGTGCTTGAAGATGTCTGGGCACTTCACTTTGCACGACATCATGACAAATGGCTGGAGGATACAGGTGGGCCTCCACAGCGTATTGCAGCTCATTCTCATCGCTCTTGTACTTCTTCACATACTCGATGTCTCGAGGCCCAACCTGAACACAAGTAATTGTAACAGCCCCAATACAAACCCATGCAATATGATAACAAAGGAGAATCACATACCCAGTTCTTGCCAACACACGCAGCATGCCATCCTCTCCCACTGTCCTCAGTCAGACAGCTTTCAATGTGGTCTTCCTTCATTTCAAAGGACTCAGTGAATCGCTTCTTCCACCCAGGCCAGTGGTCGTCCAGAATCTGTAGAATGGCTAATGTCAAAAGAGTATAGGGCAGCGACCCACACCCACACTCACCCTCATCCACTCAGTGGACTCAAAGGTGACTGCCACCTTTGAGTGCAAGATGTTCCCCTCCTCTCTCTCCCACAGTGAGGCGTAGTACCTGCTGGTGTCCTCTAGTCGGTAGGCCAGTGCAAACAGGGAGCAGTGGCCGTCCACCTCCACGATCCCATACCCCTCACCGAACTCCCCTCCCTCCAGTAGAAGAAATGGGTAGTACTGCTCTCCCTCTGGGAGGGTGTGGGGGGAGGTGACAAACACTGGGTGGTCCGGACCACCAGACCAGTGGGGGAGACTCAGGAGGAAGGGCTTGGTGGTCTGGGCCTGGCTGTAGTTTATGTAAACAGCGGTGCTGCACAGCCTGTACCCCTCCGGGATCTGGAACGGTCCGTCTGGAAGCACACCATAACGCACTTCCACCACTCCCTCTCCATCGGCCCTCACTGATCCCGGAGGCACATGGAGGTGGATCAAATTTTTGGCATCCTCCTCTTCTCCCACGGGCACCAAGGGGAAGTCCCCTCCAAACAGTGTGACGAAAAGCGATTCGATTCCTGAACTAATCCAGCACACATGTTCTAAGGTAGATTCATGGGCTGTGTAGGTGTGGGAGGGGGAAGTGGAGGGAGGTGGAGGGGATGTGAAGGTGAAGGACACACTTGGAGCATGTGTAGATACATTGCTGCAGGTTATGATTGTGTAAGATCAACTTATTGGCTGCATGTGGATGTGCAGTGGTAAGATAGTTGTGAGGCGCCATACATTGGAGAACAGCTTCAACGATGTCATCCTGAGCAAAGTCTGGTGCAAGATCCAAAGGAGTACTTTGGCCCTACAGTGACCAGGAGAGCAACTTGCACTGCAATCCATGCACAGTTCATAATTAGGAACTGCACAATGGGAACCTTCAAACACACAGTACACAGAACACTGTACAGCAGCTTAAGGAACTGCAAATGAAGAACCTCCAACTTCCCAGCCCTAACTTGAGGCAGTCCCTAGCAATGCAGAGGTACTGATGAGGTGGCTAAGCAGTGGAGACTTCTTCAGTAAAAGCACTATCATACAAAGCACCATAACCCAGGGCAAATACATATAGTCACCACTCAATAGAGAAGGCAGAGCGGGGCATTTGATAGCAAAATACAGTATACATTATCGGGTGAACTGATCGTGAGTAAACACGAGATACGTAGCAGAATCAATAACAATGATTGCAGGACGTTTCGGCCACGAAGGCCTTTGCTGCAATCATTGTTATTGATTCCGCTACGCATCTGCTCACGATCAGTTCGCCCGACATCGACAAAGTACCAATGAGCCTCTACGACATCACAGTAACATCAGTCACATGGTGTACGGTAAAACTATGCAACTGGTGCAGATGCAACTGGATAAGTGACTTGCACCTCCTCTGCATGGTAGTAGCAGACTACAGTGTTCTGCTGTGAATGTATATCTCCTTTCCTTTCTAGTTCACTAGTAGGCAGTTACACTACCCTGTCCCCACCAACCCTTTGAGGGCATGACATTCGACTGTCTGGGAGTGACCAACAAAAGACATTTCAAGGTGGCCTAGATCATGGTATGTATTTCTACACGGCATCACATGTGAACACAGAGACACTCTCCACTGCACAAATCCGTGGGTAGTAGGCAGTTACTCTGTCTCCACCAACCCTTTGAGGGCGTGAGCTACGACAACTGGGAGTGACTGGTAGAAGGCATCTTTCAGTGGCCTAGACATGACAGACTGAGTCCACTCAGAATTCAAAACCTGTGAAAACAAACACTGCAAACCCTTCCATCACACACAGGCTACTCACCACCCTCTAAAGGCGCGTTCACACTCGATTTGCACTGGTCAAATCCGTATCGAATGCACATTGATCGTGTTCATACTACACATATTGAACTTCGCGGGATTACTACTACTTTGCCACGTGACCTACCTATGAGGTATGAAAATGGTTCCTGGCGATGTGATAGATGTGCTTACTCTGGTTTTTGGTTAAACTACGTCCGGCTGTGACGGAAGCATCAAAGTGACAGGATGAGAAGAGAGATTAACCACCAGGAGGAGGCACCAAGCCAGGATGTGGTGTAGATACATTTTCATCTGCACAGGTAACATTGTGTTTGCTACACTGGCCTCTTTGTTTGTGTGAAGTAGTAGCATCATCATGACACCCACAGAGCCATGATGCTGCTACTCTGTACAGCTCCACTGATGAAAAGGACGATGGTGCAGATCAAGGAGTGTGCATTGGTGGAGTGATGTTTGGAGTGGAAGGTATGGTGAAGCATGGCACAAGAAGAATCTATACACATGTCACTGGATACGTTCATTCTCTGTCATTCTCAGTGGCCTAGACAATGGACTGAATCTCTCTGAATCCACTCAGACTTCAAAACCCATGAAAACATCTTCTTCAAACTTGTCCATCGCACACAGGCTACACATCACCCACTAAGGTTCCAGCCCATGCTCTATCAAGATACTTACAGTGCCTCTGGTGTCTGGAAACCCATATTCGTCCAGCAGTATTTGTACCAGTTCAGTGTGACCACCTTTACTAGCCCAGTCTAGGGCATCACGACCATCCTGCAAGTGTGGGACACAAACTACGTATGACACAGTGGACAGTGAGAGACAGAGAACTGGTTAACTCCTCACTTCATCCACCACATTCCGGTCCACTTCATCTCTTGTGAGCAGTTCACGGACAATCTTTTGATGGCCCTCTTTACAAGCCAGCAGGAAGCAGTCCAGGCCTCCCTGGAGGAAGGTTGGCAGACATGGCATTACCTTGTGCAGAGACACAAGCTACACACAACACATTTGCAGGGTGACAGTTGGTAGACAGAGTGGATACAACATGTGCAGAAGTATCAGCGCAAATGGCCTTTGCACACAACATCACATGTGAACACAGAGACACTCTGCACTGCACAAGACGTGGTGTGGTGTCGTTGGAGGAAGCATGTGCAGCAAATGTAAGAGTGCACAATACCACTGTTGAGTGTGACTCACTGCACTGCCAAATTTGGTACTGTTGTGTGTGTGTGTGTGTGTGGGTGGGTGTTACATTATCCCATGCACTGCCACATTTGGTATTGTTAGGATAAGTGATGTGAACCATACTAGTGGTGCTGTCATGGTATGCAGGCGTGTATCTACCTACGCACACACAAGAGCGTGCATTTGTGTTGGAGTCACTGCATGTGTGTATACACGTACACAAGAACATTAAAGGGTTATTCCGTCAAGTCTGAACAACAACAGGCATTCTGTCCAACCATGCATTAGTGCATACACACAGTATCATGTACATACGTACGTACCACTCCATAACTCACTGCAGTTCTCAATCCGAGGTCAAACCCACACTGGTCCACGAGGTACCTCATCACTGGGACACTACCACCCCAAATGGCATAGTGAAGGCATGTCGAACCATACTCATCCACCTCAAACCTCCTGTCTCCAAAGAGGGGCAACAGGTACTCGAGGCACTCAATGGATCCACCATAGGCAGCACGGTGGAGGGCAGTGGCTGTACCCTGTGTACATGGTTAGTGTCATGAGTGGAGTGCTGTATTAGGTTGTGGGTACCACTGTCGAGTGTTACTCACTATTCCCTTCTGCATCACATTGGCACCGTGTTCTATAAGCATCTTCAGGACAGGGAGATGGTCATGCCGTGCAGCATACATCACTGGTGTCCTTGACTACAGGAGAGAACAATCAAGTGGTAACCACAACCATAAAACACTCGTCATGTACAGCATGGCAGTATGCAGTGTGTTTGCAGTACTTCAGTGACAATAGCATGTACTTGTCAAATATCACAGTACACAGAGTATACACATGCTACCCCAACAAGACTGAATCGTGCTTCCCAACAACAATAGACCCACGTCACGTCGTCTGGGAGGGTAATAAGAAAACCACCATTGTTTGTACGCCATCTTTTCCTATACCTCACATGTAACTGTCAGACTAGTATGGGATTTACAGTATCCCTGCCAAGAGGGATATAAGACCCGTTATATCCCGCAAGGGGATGGCCAGTGCTTGAGTGAAGCCAAGGAAGTGACAAGGGCGAAACACGAGGCACTTCTGAGGCTTTGCGAAAGCACTGGCCTTCCCCAAGGGATATAGGTATAAAAGGTGTGTGTCCCTCTTGGCAGGGATGTATCTTATTTATATCAGATTTAGGCTATTCTGACCTGAGGCGCACAGGTCCTTGTCGCTCAGCATTTCATTTCGCTCTGTAATCACCCTGTGCTCACACCATGAATTCCATGTATTGTCAGACACTGATTCGTGGTGTTCAGAGTGTTTTTGGGAATACGCCAATAAGTGACAAGGGCGAAACACGGGTGGACATGTACACAAAGGGACAGTGCACATGTGCAGGAACAAACATACTGTAGCATGTATTGTATACTACTATTCTGCTTATTGAAGTACGCTAAGTCTTGCACACACAAAGGAAGGAGACTGTATATACAATGGAGGTAATGGAGCTATACAGTCATTTCTAGAAGTGCATAACACAAAGAGCATGAAATCGGCGGACACAGCATAACTGAACAGCATTTGCATGGAGAATGTGTGAACAAGGCGTTCTCTTGTGGACTGAGGGGAAGGAACATCTTTGTGTAGCTACGGTGTCCACAATAGATTTTAGCTCTTTTTAGCTCTGTCTTCTTTTCTGCCCACCGTTTGTGATTTTCATCTCAATCCTAATGAGAAGGAAGGCTTCACTTCTAGCAACTGCCCTTATCCTGTGCACTTGGCAAGGAAGGCGTTATAGCCCTTCATGTAGTGCTAGGCTAGTAGCAGACTGCCTTCCTGTTGTGCACTGTGCCCACTGCATAAAATGTACGGAAATAAAATGGCAGACCAAAGAACTGCCGCTTACACATAAATTGTCACAAACACTAGTCGTATTGGTCTCAGCCACGTACGCAGACATCATTTGAAGTATCAATCGCCATGGTTGACAGCCAGAGCTGAGCCTTGAATCACCCTAGTGCCTGGACGGACGCAACCGATTACTTAACACCTTGCAGTAACGCGCGAGGTAACTGACACAAGTTGAGTATTCACTCACTCCTCCCATTTCTTCCCTGCACTCACGTTGCTACTCTCCTCGTTTACATCGCATCTGTAGGTCTCTACGAGCAGCTGGGCCACTGCAAGGTGTCCATACCCAGCTGCCAACATCAGTGGGGTTTCGTCGTCCTGAGGATTGGGTGGGGCATGGGTCAATACAGGATACAGACAACTACTTGAGCTAATGAACTGAATGTTGGGGGTGGTGTACTGTTGGGCTGCATGTGTGAGCGTACACAAGCACAGCTGCTAGAGTGGTGCTGTGGGGTTTAATGTAGTACCAAGTGCAATTGTGTTTGCTGAGGGGGGGGGGAGGGGGTGAAACAGAAAACTTGCATGTACTTGATGTGTATCTACCCACGCCCATACAAGAGTGTGCATTTGTGTAGGTGATACTGCATGTGTGTATACACACACACAAGAACGTTAAAGGGTTATTCCGTCAAGTCTGAACACCAACAGGCATTATGTCCAACCATGCATTAGTGCATACACACAGTATCATGTACATACGTACGTACCACTCCATAACTCACTGCAGTTCTCAATCCGAGGTCAAACCCACACTGGTCCACGAGGTACCTCGTCACTGGGAGGCTACCACCCCTAACTGCAAAGTGAAGGCATGTCCAACCATTCTCAGTCATCTCAAACCTCCTGTCTCCAAAGAGGGGCAACAGGTACTCGACGCACTCAATGGCTCCTCCATAGGCAGCAAGGTGGAGGGCAGTGGTTGAATCCTGTGTACATGGTTAGTGTCATGAGTGGAGTGCTGTATTAGGTTGTGGGTACCATGGTCGAGTGTGACTCACTTCTGCCTTATGGAATACATCTGCTCCGTGTTCCAACAGCACCTTCACCACAGGAAGGTGCCCTCTCCTTGCAGCATACAATACTGCTGTTGCTGACTACAGGAGAGAACAATCCAGCATTGCTCACAACCCATAAACCAGGTTTGATACACTTTGGAATAGCCCATGTGAAAGGGATCCCACACTATAGCATAAGGTAACTGCTCACTTATTCCTCCCATTACTTCCCATCCACTCACGTCACTATCCTCCTCGTTCACATTGCTTCGGTGTGTCCCTAGCAGCAGCTTGGTCACTGGAAGGTGACCAGCACCAGAGGCCACCATCAGTGGAGTACAACCCTCCTGAGGATTGGGTGGGGCGTGGTCAATACAGGACACACCCAACTAGTGGTGTGAACAACAATCAGTCTTGTAACCCAAGTCATCACTCATGCCATATGCATGGCCCCTCGCTGTGTGAGTCACATAACCCCTTGATAGATCACTGCATGCCTCATTGGCTCAGACCAAACTTGCCACACCTGGAGATACGTTTTGGTCTCAAACCTACACCACATTGCCACATTGCCAAGAACTATGCCACATTCCTGGTGCAGTGATGACATACGTCATTCCCAAACCCAAAGTGACCAATCAGATCATCAGAAATCATGGTATTGCACAAGAGGGACACCACATGGCAGTATGGCACAGTCCACCTCGCGACAATACAGGAAGCTCTGATAATGCTCTGGGACTTCTGTGTTACCAGCACACAAATGTAGTAGCAATTAAGTGCCACACAATCTTACACCGTAGCTATGAATATATGTATGTTCACAGGAGGGTACTCGGGAGGGTGATCTTGGGATCATGGCATTTTAAACTTGAGCAATATTGAGTTCATGTGTGGCCACAATGAAGGAATATTTTACTGCAGTCCATTGCTAGGAAGAAGATCTATTTCCAAACAGTGGGCAGCCATTTTGAGGAATTGTGCAGGTAACAGAGCATATAGGGGTCAGTCTTGCAAACCATGATTTCACTCAATGCAACTGTCAACTGTTCGTGATGCAATGCAACCTGTACTTGACATGTAAACAGTCCTTGGCCACCTGTACTTACCTTGGTCTTCTGCTCCGGGGGAAGTCTGCACACATTCACAAGCTGGTTGACAGTGTTGAGGTGGCCGTAGTACACAGCAAAGTGGAGGGGACTCCAGCCAAACTGCATTGAACAGAAAAGACCAACCATCAGAGAACATCTAAACTGCATTGCATGTTTGATCAATACAACACACTGAGTGGTGAGGAACGAAGAGGATGATGTGGGCTGTTCTGTGCAAATCACCTCGTTCTGTGCATGCAGCACCCTCTCTTGTTGGCCTGGTCTGTTGAACACTTGATTGACTTCCTCCCACCTCCCCTCGGAGGCTGCCTTCAGTACAGCATACTCCACCTGGTAGGTACGTAAGAACAAGCACACAATGTAACCAGAGCTGCCATGGGGTGGAGTCATGAGAAAGGAGGAGACGTTTGGAATGTAATTAGGATCGAAAGGCTTAGGGTACCTTTAAACAGTGTGTGTGTAAAAGCGGATTCAATCTGAATTAGACTAGTTGTTCAGAATGTACAGAGCCTCACACACTGCTGTGGCCGATAACATCATGTCGTCCACTGCTTCTTTGACACAATTATGAATACGTATAAATGTTATCCACTGTCACACAGACGGCGACGGCAGATTCTCCTAGCAAGCTACACACATCTACGAATGTACACACGTACGTACCTCATGGTCGGGATCTGGTGGTGGCCCTTGCGAGGGCTCACTGACGTCTATTACTCTGCAGAGGTAGGAGGGGAGAAGAGAGGTTCGGGAGTCAGTCACTACAGGAGGCTATATTCACGTCACAGTCCACTGATCTCACGGTAACTTAGTAGAAGTACACTCACAGTTCTTGCGGACGAATCACAGCCAAAAGAATCTGTAGATGCTCGGGTAGGGAGTCTCCCCCTGACGGTAGTTGCTCCGATCTATGCTCCGACGGAGCGAGTACGCCGCCGCTGAGGAAGACTTCCTTCAATTCAATCGATTGCCTCGCAGGGAATCCAGACCCACTGGATTCCGCACGGATCTTCTCTCCTTTGGGCCTATCAAGGATGCCTAGCCTCCCTCCGAAGCCAAGCAGCCCCTTCTTGAGGCGAGACTGAATAGGCATCTTGAACTATTGATCTATAACTAAATTCATTGACTGCGACACGGCAACGCCCATTAACGGAGGAGGGATGTCAGTTATTGATCACTGGTGTCCATGGTTTGTGCAAAGATCACTCTATGAGGAAGTCACTGTACGTATAAACGACAGATTCCTGGCTGCCCAGGTCTCTGCCATGGCCATTCATACATGTGCGTATATACCAACACAGGTGTCAGCACCACAGAGAATGTGCAAGCACAATTGATGCAGCCATTCATACAACCAGCAATTTAGAATGCATTACAAACAGCACACAAGTCAGTCAAAAACTGTTCAAAATAACAGAAGACAAATGCCATGTCTCAGAGCCACCTGACACTGTGCACTGGAGCCTCAACCACAGAGCTGCAAGCTGGGAGAAGAAACAAGGACCACATGTACAACCTAGATCATCCCTCTAGCTATATACCACACACTGAATAACAGAGAACCTCGCCATGACTATGACACATCTGGACACAGCATACACATTGTATGGTTGTATTAGCAACTCGCTACAGTGACAAAATGGTTTTATAACTGTACACACAATGTAGCAATATCTTACACTTTCAATTTCACTATAGCCAGCACTTATGTGCATGCTCACCTGTTTGTGTGCTGGATCAGGCAATGCAGGAAATTGCGATGCAGAAGGCTTGCACAGGAGACAGTGGGTACTGAAAGTCAAGGCAGAAGTAACCGCCCTGCGCCTTACCGAATTGAAACACCTAACAGAGGTCAAAGGTCAGGACAAAGTACTGTAGAGTTCAGCAAACACTGTCACTACATGTCACTACATTTGTCTGTCACAGTCACATGCACAGAAGTGCTCTTGATCTCAAGTGTACACTGAGTCGGTGCAGTTACAAGCTAATGCAAGTACATGCATACATACAATCATTCACTGAAAATCAATCTAGTATACACACACTGTCAATACTTGTACATTCTACATAGGCATACACATTTTAGGAACATAGGAATACAAAATCAGCAATTATACTGAAGGAGCCCCAGTATCACTTACCACTTCTCCGTTGTGCTCCAGCTGAAAGTTCTTCACAGAGTCACGGTTGATGCGCCCTCCAAAGTCCAGCTCGTACACGGCATGCTCCGGGTTCCAGTGAGGCCGTCTGGACTTGAGCGTGAACCCCTCATGGTAGCCGGGGGAAGGAGGCAGCACGACTGTCACACGACGAGGCTCATTCTTGAAGTAGTTGGCTGCAATCGCGATGGACCCTAGACTGACGTTCCAAGGTGCAAGGTTCCCTGTGAACTGAGCACCGTAGGTGAAGGTGTTGATGTCCACCTTGGCAAGGACGGGTGGACAAAAGTTGCCAAAATGATCACTGGTAATTGCAACATGATGGCTGGGGCTTGCTACAGGGGAACCACCCATTGGTGACCCGGCATCATGCAGCTGTCCGCTTCTTATCACTCTCCGCAACCGTTTCATGACTCTCCGAGGGAGGGATGGTGTGATGGCGTGAGGGGGGCGTGGCAGAGGCGGGGCTGCCCACAGCTCTGACTTGGCACAGAACATGAGTCCGCTGGCAGGCTTGATGTGGCAGTGGGAGGAGAAGGGGAGGAGCTTAGACGTCGTCAGCACACCCTTCATGAGCGGGATCACATCACCACAGTGCTCCAAGTTGAGAGTGAACTGGCACTCCTCAGAGGTGTCGACTGGTGAAGAGTTGATGGAGCAGTGGATGCGAACATTGGGCTGGACTGGGAAGAAGAGTGGTTCCCATGACGACAGTGTGGAGACTGGCAGGGGAACATGCACTGCTGGGACACCGCTGTGTAGGAGGTTGGCCTGTTCGTGGCGAGGAAGGGGGAGAGTTGAGATGTGGTCTTCGGAGGTGATGGCCTTGCATATGGCTTCACGACTTAGCTGGGCCAGTGGGGGAATCCCCTCCTGCACTGTGATGCAATGGATCTGGCTCTGCAGACAGACAAACAGTGCACTCCCCTCACCACTCCAGACAAGGCTGCATGGATGCTGAAGGGGGAAGGTGGGGGGAAGGAGAGGACAGTGAGTGTGCATCAAACTGTATCTCTGCATTACCAAAATGACATTGAAATGCATCACCATCAAATTCCATGTCACTCAACAAACAATCCAAACACTGCACATATAAAATTACTGCTCCTACTCTACACACAACCACTAACACACGCTGCATTAGTGACCTAACATCAGTCCACTTCTCACCAGTTGGGTGGTCGGGAGAGGAAGCATCAACAAACACTGCCAAGAACAGTCAAACACCTTCAGTTTGGTTGCCGTGGTGACCTTCTCCTTGCCCACAATAGAAAGCAGTGATTTCTGCCGATTCCACTTGCCCCGTCCATCCACCAGCCCAGTGTCTACGTGGGTGCACTCCTGGACCACATCCCCTCCCTTCATGAACACCAAGTCTCCCGAACTGAGGTAGACAGAGTAGCCTGTACGTAGTTGATGCATGCAGGTAGAGAATGAAGGAAGGGCATTTCATTATAGACAAGACCTGTCACATATTTATACCATAACATAGTAGTGTAGCAGTGTAGCAATTAGTACGGCATATTAATGAAATTATAGTGTGCAAGAAATGATGAATTTGAGGCTTGTGCACACACTGGGCCGGAGCATTCACTACTTGCTCCCATGCACTTACCCTCGACACCATCCTTGTCATGCGCTGAGTCCACACTCCTCACTGGAACACCTTGTCTCAGTTCAGTAGTGGACGTGAGACGTCCTACTTCGGTCACACTCAACTCCACAACCTCACCACTAGCAGTTCCCACGCCAATGCAGCTGTTGTCATGGTTCCAACAGCAACAAGTGAAGGAGGTTGGGGGTGAAAAGCGAGTAGTTGAGATAACTTGTAGTGCAAACATCACTGCACCATCACTGGCATCCACCACCTGGACATGGCCAGTGTCCGCACATAGAAAGAAGAATGAACTGCAATTGGACCACGCAATGTCCGTGATGTTTGGGAGACCTGGGATTTCGTACTCAAAAGCAAGTACTCCAGCCCTGTTCCTCCACAGCACAATGGTGCCCCAGCTGTCAAAGGTGACAAGTTTGTCACCGTTAGAGGACCAGCGGGTGACACGGACCTACAACGGAAGACAATTGGTAGGTGTAGAATTAAGTTTACAAGAAACACATTTAGCCAGATGTGTAGGTTAGTACGTACTGTACAGAAACAGCAATCCTGAACGCACCACTGCTTACCTCACCAGCCTGGTCTCTGAGGTTGAAGTTGGACTGGAAGTAACGGGCCACCCCTCTCTCTACCTTCTCTGTCGTTGCTCTCTGTCTCCCCTTGCTTCCCTCCGGGCACTGTGGAGCCAGCCACATTATGCCAATGGTCCTTCGTGTGCCCACCGCCATCCAGCCGCACCCAGGAGTGACAGAGGGCTGAAAGTCCATATCAAATATGCTTGGCATACTGTTGAGTAATAGGCTTCTTTTTCCCCACATGGTCTGTTAGAAGTAGGAGGGGTGGGGAGGGGAAGGGAGGGGTTGAGATTCACCTTTTAATACAGTGGGAAGGGGAAGTTAATACACTAGATATAATGTAAGCCTCACTGAAACACAATATTCAGAGAACAAGCACCTATATACATATCAAGTAGCAACATGGTAACAATTCAACTCCATATACACAGCACAATATTAACATCATACCAAGACACAGCTACAGCTATAGGCACCCTCTCACCTGTCAATCTGCACAGAATGCCTGCCTACAATTCTCGCTGTTTCTCTGCTACACAAGGTGTACTTAGAAGCAGATCTAGAGAGAAGCCTTACTGCCTGATAGAAGGAGGGATCAATCTAAATAGCACCTTCTCTGAAGAGATGACAATCACTTGAAGGTATACTGCTGTAGGGGATATACCGTGACACCTCAGCTTCACAAACACATGTGTAAATATCTATTCTAAAGGTGTTGGCAGGCAGTGAAAGGAAGGTGATAAATGGAGGAATTGGCACCTCAACAGCTGTCAAATAACCCTTCCACCAACATGCAAATTAAGGATTTAATTAATTTTTAAAAGCAAACACAGATGAATACATCAAAGTGAAATCAATTAATGAATGATGACAGAAGTTAAACATAATACAAAGAATACAAAAGTGACACCTATATAACATTGTAAGGGAGTCAAAATTGGTCAATGATTGCTGAGAGAATTATGTGAAGTGATGACGAGATAAAAATGTTAGCTGACAATACTAGTACCACAGATGGGGCAACCTTCTGCCCCCAGTCAAAATATGAGAAGGCTTTCAATGTCAGCAAAAGCCTTGTCCAACTCTTCACCTCGTTTTGGTGCAAGTTCTACAAACAGCAACAAACCAACAAGACTCAACAACAACAAACAACTGGACTCAACAACAACAAACAACTGGACTCAACAACAACAAACAACTGGACTCAACAACAACAAACAGCTAGACACAACAACAACAAACCAACTATGCTTAACCATACTAAACCACAGTGTCACCCCATTCCCAAGTCCATTAATCAGGGACTTATAAAAGCACCAAAAACCTCCGTTTCTTCTGATGCACTACAAAATCCAAAATCTTGTGACTAGCTACATACGTACATATGTGCTCCTGCATATGATGTCATATGATGTCATTGCGTCACATGATCTCATCAAGGAGCTGACTTGCACTGCATTGGGTGTACACAGCACACATACGTACCCACTGTGATTGGTTCCACGCTCTTGACTGAGATGAAGGGTATACGCTCACATTGAACCTCCAGCCAATATTTGCCCGCTGTGTGGAGATGGGAGGACAATACCAGGTAGCATGGCAATCAGGTGGTATGGTATATTGATACAACCATCCATCAGGACACTATCAGAGTATAAACCAAGGTCTTAGAAGGCCAAATAAGTACACACTCATTGGCAGTAACTTTACTGACCCTTATGTCCACACCTATGTACACACATACACACCTATGTACACACACACACACACACACATCAAGTGATTCCCCATTCACATAGTGTAGGCTGGGCCAAAGAGAGAGTCACCTCTTTCTCTTGTGAACCAAGTCCAGCATAACATTGGTGCAGACACGGCGTACGTGACTAACCTGGTGACAAGGTGATGCCTGTAAAGTGTGCCTTTGATGGCTTTTTGCCTTCTTGAGGTACCATGCTCACCACAGTCTCCCCAAAGACCTGTGCACCACCTGCACACACAGGGTGGATAGGAGGGGAGGAGGGAGGAGGGACAGAAAGGAGGAGGGGCAGGAGGGAGGAGGGGCAGGAGGGAGGAGGGACAGGAGGAAGGAGGGGTAGGAGGGAGGAGGGACAGAAAGGAGGAGGGGAGGAGGGAGGAGGGACAGAAAGGAGGAGGGGCAGGAGGAAGGAGGGGCAGGAGGGAGGAGGGACAGGAGGAAGGAGGGGTAGGAGGGAGGAGGGACAGAAAGGAGGAGGGGCAGGAGGAAGGAGGGGCAGGAGGAAGGAGGGGTAGGAGGGAGGAGGGGCAGGAGGGAGGAGGGGCAGGAGGGAGGAGGGGCAGGAGGGAGGAGGGGCAGGACAGCAGCACTCATGTACCTGTGCATGCAGGAATGTGTGAATTACATAAGCACATGCAAGAACGCACTGCAAACCCCCCATCCAGTTCAAACACAGCTGTAGTGCCTTTTATTCTTTTGTCACCTCTTCCAAGTTGTGAAGTCAGCAACTTTGCACAAGTACGTATATGATGCCAGCTTCTGAACGCACCCTGACACATGCACGCACACCCTGACACATGCACGCACGCAAGCACGCATGCACGCACGCATGCACGCACGCACGCACGCATGCACGCACGCATGCACGCACGCACGCACTGACACACCCCTCCAGACACACACAACAACCCTACCCTCCACGCCCACACTACACATGTACAAACACCCACCACACCCACCCACCGTGCACAATCAGCTTGACTCTGTCCTGACTGTAAGGGTCCCCTCGCACAGAGAAGGAAGGGAGTGGTTCGCCCACTGCAGCCAGGGTGGGGGGTGTGCGGGACCACTCCAGCCTCGTCAACATGGCACCTGCACCCAACGAAACAGGTGTCACTCAGTGACAAGACATGCAATTAGAGACTGATTTCACAGAGGCTCACAGCTGCATTGGTTGAGTCAAGTAGGAAGTAGCCACTCAGGACTCTACAAACAAGCAGGAAGCAAATGAGCAGTACTGCAGCTTTGGAATGGAGGGTGTAAGCAGTTAAGAAAGGCTCTCGAACCGAAACGTCCTGCAAACCCTCCATCCTTTCCAAAGCTACAGTATTGCTCAGTTACTTTCTGCTTGACTCAATTGGAGACTGGCACAGGACAGTGGATAGGATAGACTGTACATACCAGGTAGGTGGGGTACAGTAAATGTGTATGTAGCTATGTAAAGCTTTGGGAATTGGACTGAGTGGAGTTTGAGTTGAACATACGTACAAGTGTTCAGCCAATTCACACATATGCACACATCCGTAGATATATACGTACGTACATTCACATACACATACGTATCTGTATGCCTGTATGTACGTATGCATGCATACACTCAAACACATGCACACACACAAACATGCACGTGCACGAACAAGCACACACACACACACACACACACACACACACACACACACACACACACACACACACACACACACACACACACACACACACACACACACACACACACACACACACATACACACACACACACACAACACTGTGAAGCATAGCAGTGACAGAGAGTACTACACACACAGCAGCCATCACTGCAACTCACACTTCTCCCTCAATTGGCGAATGCTGATCATCAGCTTCTTCTGATGTCCAGGCAGAGACACCTGAGAAGGACAGAGACACACATGCACATGTGTGTGTGTGTGTGTGTGCGGACGCTACACAGTGATCACCACAGTCACTCCCACCACCACCAGCAGCAATAGATCCTCCCACCCGACCTCACCACTTGTTTAATTGCTTCTTCGTCCAGACGTGCCACATCACTCAGTTGATTGTAGCCCTGCACAGACGGAGCGTCACACAGGTTGTGTGAATGTGTTGTTGTGCTTGTATCCAGATGGTACCGTGTGTGTGTTGTGTGTGTGCATGTGCGCACACACACGTATAGTCACAACGGGGTACCTTTTCCACAAACTGCTTGCAGTACTTCATAGCATTCAGATCGTGGAACCAGTCCAACACCTCTTCCTCTTCACAAAGACAAGAAGCAAGAGAACCAGAGTGAGTGAATGAGTTGAGCAGGACTACACTTGCAGACACACATATGTACAGTATGTACAGATAAGCAGTCAAGTACAGACAAAGACACACATGTACACACACAGTCTCAATACAAGCTCTACAAATACATACATCCACACACCCTATGAGCCTACCCCTCCAAGGGGGCCACACACCCTCCAAGGAGGCCATATCTCTTCTAGTGAGTCCACACCCCCTATGAGTCCACACCCCTATGAGTCCACACCCCCTATGAGTCCACACCCCTATGAGTCCACACCCCCTATGAGTCCACACCCCTATGAGTCCACACTCCCTATGAGGCCACACCCCCTATGAGGCCACACCCCTATGAGTCCACACCCCCTATGAGTCCACACCCCTATGAGTCCACACCCCCTATGAGTCCACACCCCTATGAGTCCACACCCCCTATGAGTCCACACCCCCTATGAGTCCACACCCCTATGAGTCCACACCCCCTATGAGTCCACGCCCCTATGAGTCCACGCCCCTACGAGTCCACGCCCCCTACGAGTCCACACGCCCCTACGAGTCCACACCCCTACGAGTCCACACCCCTAAGAGTCCACACCCCCTACGAGTCCACGCCCCTACGAGTCCACGCCCCTAAGAGTCCACGCCCCTAAGAGTCCACGCCCCCACGAGTCCACGCCCCCACGAGTCCACGCCCCCACGAGTCCACGCCCCTACGAGTCCACGCCCCTACGAGTCCACGCCCCTACGAGTCCACGCCCCTACGAGTCCACGCCCCCTATGAGTCCACGCCCCTATGAGTCCACGCCCCCTATGAGTCCACGCCCCCTATGAGTCCACGCCCCCTATGAGTCCACACCCCTACGAGTCCACACCCCTACGAGTCCACACCCCTACGAGTCCACACCCCTACGAGTCCACGCCCCCTATGAGTCCACGCCCCCTATGAGTCCACACCCCCTGAGTCCACACTCTCTATGAGGTCATGCCCCCTATGAGGCCACGCCCCCCATGAGGCCACACCTCCTTAGGCCACACCCCTTCCAAGTAGGCCACGCCCCCTATGAGGCCACACCTCCTGAGGCCACACCCCTTCCAAGTAGGTCACGCCCCCTTCAGTACAGAGTGGACCCACCAATGCCATAGAACTGCACTCCTCTCACACGTGTCTGTGGGTTGCCATAGTTACTACACACTGTCAGCTTCCAATACTGGGACACCCCGTAGAACCCCCTGAAGTCCTGGGGCGGTGCCAGCTCGTCTGGGTCCTCTGGTCGTATCAGGTCGTAGCAGTACTTGCCCACCTTTGTCCAGGGGCCACTGAACAGGCAGATGTAAACAACAACAACCAATGTAAACAATAAATGATATGCAAAAGTGTTACTTCAACTTTATCTACGTAAATGCTAGCAATTAATAAATATTTACGTATATTCAACGTAGTCCACAAAAGTTGACCCTCCATGTGGTTGGGTCCTCATTGTCCCCAGTGTCCTCATTAGAGAGGTGTCCTCTATTCAGAGTGTCCTTTATTAAAGAGGTTCCACTGTAGAACATTGTAGCTGGCATCGCTGGGTACCCTCCCCGGGTTCATTAATGATTTTACCTTGCACAATGGACTACTGCTTCTGTTGTGGTTGCCAGTGCATGTAACACCACCTAAAACTCGTTAAAGCCCTCACCACAGGGTTTCCCCCGTCTCCACAATGAACTGTCTCACTGTACGCGTATCCTCCCAGCCGTAAACCCTCACCCCATTGAGCAAGAAAGGAGCACCAAAGTCAAACACCACCCAGTTGTAGCCACCAGCCTCTGGAATCAACCAGAAGGTGTCGAGGGAGCCATCGAGGAGTGCCGTGCAGGGGTGGTCTGGGGAGGGTGAACTGCAGTGGATCTTGTCATTGGCAGTCCACCAGGGCCTGTTGAACAGACGTGGATAGACAACTGGAGGGGGAGGGGAGGGGAGGGGATGGGGAAAGGAGAGGAGGGGGAGAAGAGGGGAGGGGAGAGGGGGGAGGAGGAGGGGGACGTACGTATGTACAATAATGTCATGAGTGATATGAAGAAAGCAGATCCCGAGCATACAAGTACCTACCTACAGTGTGTACAAACATTACTGACACATTATGTACAATTACAGAATACATACACACACACACACACACAGTACACACACTGCACACACACATACACACACGTACACACACGTACACACACTGCACACACACATACACACACGTACACACACACGTACACACACTGCGCACACACGTACACACACTGCGCACACACATCCACTTGCACACTCACTGGAGGTATGTCTGTCTGTCTCCATGCTATCCTCAATTGACTCAGCACGTTCGCGATACACCTACGCAGAAGAAAGTGTACATTTATGTACAACCTTTGGTGCAGCCCTCTGGCATGAACCCATGTACACTGGTGGGTGTGGTGGGGGTGTGGTTGGCGCTGAGTTACCTTTGGTACTCTTCTTTCACACAACAGGGAGTCTGCACAAAGAAAAGAAAGAAAGGAAGTGTGTGTGTGTGTGTGTGTGTGTGTGTGTGTGTGTGTGTGTGTGTGTGTGTGTGTGTGTGTGTGTGTGTGTGTGTGTGTGTGTGTCTGTGTGTGTCTGTGTGTGTGTCTGTGCATGTGTGTGCATGTGTGGTGTGTGTCTCTGTGTGTCTGTGTGTGTGTGTGTGCATGTGTGTGTGTGTGTGTGTCTGTGTGTATGTGTGTGTGCGCGTGCGTGTGCAAGTGTGCATGCAAGGAGTGGGTGTTCATGTATGCATAAGACAAGCCTCACCATCAAACAGGAGAGCAAACTTGTCCCCCTTTGGCCCTGGCATGGCCGACACTATAGTTCTTGGAGTCTACAAAAAAACAGTAATATCTTGAAATGGCCTGAGTGGCTAGGCAGATCATTCATGCTCAGTTCTAGGTTCACACTAGCCAAGAAGCTGTAAGTATAAATGTTTCCGCAGCTTACAGCTGCCTTCTTCAGTGTATCAGTGAATATACACTGAAGGTAGCTGTAAGCTGCCAAAGCATTCGTACTCAAAGCTTCTTGGCTAGTGTGAACCTTGACCTGAGCAGCAGCATCACCGAGCAGCTCCGCAGGCAGTAGGCAGGACCCTGCATCCACACCCACATTACAACCCTCACTTGCATGAACTCAACCCCACCCCCACCTCATTCTGTCGGTTCTCGCTGTCTGGGTTAGCCCCAAACGATAGCAGCAGTTTAGCAATGTCCTCCCTATAGAACCGCATGGCCTCGTGCAAAGGGGAAGTCCCAGATCTGTCATCGACCATGTTAGGGTCCATTCCCGCCTCCAGGAGTATCTCGACCATCTCCATGCGACCCAACTGACAGGCAAGGACGAGCGGACGGACACACGCTGTTACCACATCAGGACTGGAGTCGAGCAGCATGGACACCACCTCTGCAAGACGGAGGAGGAAGGAGCACGCACAGTCCCTTGGCGGCAAAGAGACCCAGAGCTGCCTCCTGCTGTGAAGTAGCCATTTGCAAAGTAGACAAATGAGGTGGAGCAGAAAGACTCCCTACCCTATACCTCCACTACCAATAAGCCTTCAAGGACATGAGAGCTACGCAGGTAGTCCATGCAATTCCCAAATGCATCAATGAACACTTAGTGAAGCTTGACCTTATATTGACGGTGTGGCCTTATAAGATATTGACGATGTGGCCTTATAAAAAGAGGGGTGCACAATAGCCCTGCACAACACGTACACTAGTACCACATGCTGCACACACAGGTAGAAATAGCACGGCTTAGGCGTGTATTCCACTAACCTCTCTTGTCATATTGGGCGGCGAGATCCAGGGCTGTGTCGCCATCCAAGTTCTTAATGTCAATTCGCGCCCTGCCCTGCAACAGCTTGCTGACAGTCAAGAGCTTCCCCTGCACGCAGTGCTGGACGGCAAAGTGCAGCGCAGTGCAGCCCTTGTAGTTGCGCTTGTTAATGTCGGCACCGTTCAGTAAGAGGACGTCGATGATGTCACTCCTGCTGTGCCATGCAGCCATGTGGAGGGCTGTGTTGCTACACAGGCGGGAAGGGAGAGTGGTCACATTAACACCACTCTACACAGTGAAGAAGTACTCTATCATTCTGAGAGCTTTGAAACGCATTGTACCTGACTTGTGTAGCTACCTAGAAAAGTCATACTATGCACTACCGGCAAATAGTCTTTTCACAAACTTCACCCTTTGCACTCCTCATCCACCTGACACACCCACTTGCCCCACCCTCCTCACACCTTAAACCCTAACTACCTATATACTCACAAACAAAAACGCCTCCCCAAAGTTTAAAGTGTGCAACCTACCAGCACATACTGTGCATGTTCATGGTCCCACCCACTCAAAACGCCCACTATTGTCCCCACCCACCCCAAATAGTCCTCCGCATTGACATTAGCCGAATACAGCAGCAGGGCCCTCAAGACGTTGCGGTGCCCGTGCAGGGCAGCAAGGATGAGTGGAGTGGTACTATTGCTGTCCACACAGTTGACGTCCACTGACGTCGTGGTGAGTTTCTCGGCCTCAGCAACGACATCTGCACAGGACCAATCAGGTGCTCCATGATCGTTCTCCTCTCCTCCCTCAGTAGTAGAACTGCTCAAGTGCTTCCTCTTCTTGCCAAGGAGCTTCTGCAAGAACAGGACAGACAAGCAGCAAGCCTCAGCGTGCCCTGTAGAGTGGGACCTGTCCATTCAGACCAGTCACATGTAGACCTGTCTATTCAGACCATTACATGTAGGACCTGTCTATTCAGACCATTCACATGTAGGACCTGTCTATTCAGACCATTCACATGTGGACCTGTCTATTCAGACCATTCACATGTGGGACCTGTCTATTCAGACCATTCACATGTGGGACCTGTCTTAATCAGATACTATTGGACAAGGGGAGGCTAGCTGCCATAGACAAGTGGTTGCCTTGCACAGTGACCACTATAGACAGGTTCTACTGTACATGATACTATTAGACAAGGGGGAGGCTGGCTGCTGCAGACAGGTGGCTACCTTACACTGTAGCCACTGTACATACACAGATCATGCCCACACTACCTTACAGCGAGCATGCTACAATAGCCCTATACTATCCAGTCAATAGTGATGTGTATTGATGAAACACAATGTGGGTGAGATTAAACCACACGTATGTATGTATGCATGTATCACAGAGACACACAATAGAGCATTACCACAGACTCAACTCAACTCCCAACTACGTATGTCCCAAGCGAATGTCCCAAACGTATATCCCAAACGTATATCCCAAACGTATATCCCAAACGTATGTCCCAAGCGTATATCCCAAACTACACACAATTATCCAAAAAGGAATCCATACGCTCAAATGTAAAATATTTTTCCTTTCATTAACAGTTTGTTACCTACAATCACACTACACTTTCACGTGTGCCCTCAATTCACCTTCCACACGGTGACACTCACTTTCCCACACAGTCTTAGCCTCAAACACCAAACACCTCAACCCTTTGACACCACTGCAACATGGAAAATGATATTGTAGAGGCTCATTGGCCGCGTAGCAATGACAAGCGTTGCAGTTATTGGAGCAGATCACAGCAAAATCATTGAACTAGATACGAAACATTTCGATCTGTAGATCTTCATCAGCTGTATGTATGAACCTGAACTTCCTCATATAATATAAATATTTAACTCAGGGATGGCAGAGTAGTGACACATCCGTACATGCAGCCGGGGTGCATTTAGAGGGGGAGGCCATAGGGGGGGGGGGGGGGGGGGGCATTCCAACCCACCCACCCTGAACATTTATCAAGCCTTGTGTTAATCACATCCAGCTGCCCCCTTCCCCCCCATATCTTGAACCTCAACCTTGCCCCCCACCCCACCCCCCACCCCCATGGAACAAATTTCTAAATACACAGAACTGTGTAGGACAATCATGAGGTGTGCTTCTTCAGCAGTTTCACAGCCAAAGGAGGTCACACTGTGGCTGATGCATGCAGTTCTAATCATTCTTCAGATTGCTACCACAGTTGAATCACTCAACCCATCTCATGATCTAAAGAATGATGTATTTGCGAAGTCATCATTCTCAAACATAGGTATCTTTCACAGTATCCACATCATCAATTCCAAATAAGGAAGCCTCGAACTAAAGACAGACCTGTCCTAGAACAGACTATATGATCTCTGAAGCAGCCACCTTCTGCTCCGGGCCAGGCCAGGTACTGTTACAATGTCTCCACATGGGCAATGCCTACACTGAGAGGCAGCCTGCCAAGTGTTTGAAAACATTTTGGAGTTTGAGTGTCAAAAGGCTCTTTGGTACCAGCAAGAAACGGGCTGAAAAGCCTTTTGCGTCACTAATTCCTAATCACTCATCAACATTTTGGAGTTTCATTGCCTAGCAAATTAATAATACCCACAAACAGTACAACAGCTCTACACTTAATGCACACACTACTGTTACACGCTATACTGCAAACAATGGTATTGGCACCGCATACAGCTTGCGTGGGATACACATGCAACACTGTTGTGCAACATATACGTACATATGTGGGTATGTATGTATGTACATGTGCTCCACATGGAAATGTGGTATGACTGTAAGCGAGGGCTTCGTGTTCCCCAGAGAGGCTAGCCTCTCCAGCTGTGGTGGTCTTGTAACACTCAGTCATCGCCAGCTGAGAGCACAGTATATAGTGACATTATCATTTGCTACAAATAACATGTGTACAGTCCAGAACAGCGTAGTCTCGCATAGCCAGACCACTCACCAGAAGGGAAACGGGCAATAGTGGTCTGGCCACGCGAGACTAAGAAGAACGAGACAAGAAGTGTGCAGGTTAAATGTATGAGGGGGGGGGGGGGGGGGGGAGAAGGTAGACACTTTGCTCTTCACATCAACAGAAGCTCGTACAGCCAGCTACACCATATCGGGATGTACACAGACTGCAGTTGAGTTTATTGCTCCACTTTGACCGCGGAGGGTACATTCTCCTAGCTACACTCCACAACAGTAACTGGAGACCGAGACGGACCATCATGGTCCAATTTGCCCAGAGTTCAGACGACGCTGTGAAAATAGACTATCTCTTTCAGTACATAGCTTTCACACGCAAGGCGCCCCTCCCGACGGCTTGGCCGTCTACAGAACTGTATTGTGACCAAACGCGGGGCTCACTCGAGAGGGCCTGGAGAGAGACTCACCTCCACTTTGGGCAGGTTCCCGTTCCTGGCCGCCTCCAGGAGCTGGCTCTCCTTGCCCATCGCGGTCAACGGGAGGCTAGCGCACGGTGGCCGTCAGCTCATCAATCACCCATTTACGACACGCAGTTGATCGTATACGGAGCCCAAACACTGAAATATACGGTAGTTATACAGATAAAGGGAGTAATGTGGATAAACCTGCACTGATGCAGTCATGCGACTATTCATGCCCTTCTTATAGGCGCCACGTCATCTATTGGTTTGTTGTAAGTGTAAAAGTTCCTGTACCTCCGAACGGTGGCAATGGCCACGTCTTCCAGTGGCGTTGGAGTCACCCCGAGGTCTTCCAGTCCGGGAAGAGCTTCGTGCGGAGTGTCTGAGAGGTGGAGCTGCATGTGTGGGTGCAAGTGTGAGGGTGAGTGAGTGAGAGAGTGATCGTGCATGTGTTTAGCTTTGCATTTATCAGTGAATGTGCGTGGAGACAAATTCAAATAAAAATACGCAAGTGCAGAATCATAGGCATGACGCCTCTAAGAGACTAGACTAATGGAGTAGCACCACACGTCGGGATGGTGTGCGCAATAACTACCCAAATAGACTGGGAGCATTCTACCCCCCCCCCCCCCCCCCAATACAGGCTAGACTACATTAATGTGGTAGGAATGTATATATAAATCCAATTAGCATAGTTCACACAAGCCAATACCATGTAACAGATGGCTGGTAAACCACCAACGCCTACACACAACACCTGTGTGCATGTGCGTGTGTGTGTGCATGTGTTAATCCACTTACTCTAGTCCATATGTCACGAGTCATGTAGGGAATGAACGGGTTCATCTCCAAAATCCTGGCCACCAACCTGAAGGCAGAACCATGCAAGCCCAATAACACACGACACTGTGTGAAGTGTTTCCTTGAAATTACACTATTGAGAGCAAAGACTGAGCAAGTTCCAAGGTCAAAGTGCGATCTCTAGTTTGAGGAGGCCCACTGAAGGGTATTGAAGTGTAACCACAGCCTCTCTTAAACCCCTGGTAATGGTATGGCACGGGGTGTACCAGAGCAGACCGCTGCACTGATGTCTCATTTCCATAATGTCACCACACACATCTACACATCCCCACATCTGGGCTGCTTCACCACCATGTGACACACATGTGACAAACTGTGACACATGTGACAAACTGTGACACACCATGTGACGGACTGACCGTGCCATGAACTTTGGAGGAGAGTAGGGCTTGAAGGGCCGGTAGGTCACTGCATAGATGTACTCCACCAGGTCATGCAAGTTGTGCTGCTTCGGACTGCAGAGAAACACCAGCAAAAGCACACACACAGAGAGAGAGAGAAAGAGGTCAGAGTTGTGGAGCTTCACAGAGGAATATATCTGCTAAATGTGGTCATGACAGATATGCAAGGTTCATACAGATGTGTATACTGTATGTGTAAGTCAATACTGCTATTACAACGCTTTAGGATTGTGATGAGAGAGAACATCACAAGCCAAGGACATCCGAGGACAGATGTCAGTTGTCACAAGACGTACAGGACATTTCACTACCAAACATGGTGGAGAACTTAAAAATTAACTTGCATTACCGCATAGTTACCATGGTTATAGTTACCATGGTTATAGTTACCATGGGTATAGCTTATATAAAGAAGTGGAACTCATGACCGTTCATGTAATCCCTTAGTGCGGTGTATTCAGTATCACAAAGTGGACACTAAGCATTTGTCAACCAATGCTGATGAGAGGCAGATTACCATTAAATTAGCGGACAATTAGATAAATAGGTGCATAGCCTTGCACGGAGCACGCTCGCAGTGCACCTCTTCCTCAAGCTGGAGTATGGTTGTGCTGACAAGAGAAGCCCCACACTCACAGCTGGGGGCATTACAGACCACACAGGGACCATACTCAGCCCTCCCTGTGCGTGCTCAGTAGGAGTGAGCAGGCCTTTCAGGAGCAGCTGTGTAACCATCAATTCAGCTACAGTGTTCCAGCATTCCAGCTATGGCACTAGTTTGTCTCTACAGTGTGAGGGACTACCACTAGCTGTGTGCTGGGGGGGGGGGGGGTGCGGCTGGGTTGTGACACTTACCCAATCAGCTCGTACGTTTGTCCCTTGGAAGACGGGTCCTTCATGGCACTCAACACAGCCTTAGCAACATCAATCACCTGTGTGTGTGTGTGTGTGTGTGCGTGTGTGTACATGACAACATACAAACAATATTATGTAAACACGGTTCAGTGAACTAATACGCCATTTACTGGTGCCTATCCAACCATGAGGGATGTCAAACTCAGGCAGCAGCAAAACACAGCGGTGACCAGGACGTGACCACTCTGGACTCACATAGACAGGCTGTTTGTAGGTCTGGGTTCCTCGTTTCTCTATTGGAATGAACCCCAGAGGAAGCAGTCGAAGACCTAGTGTGTGTGTGTGTGTGAATGTGGGTGTGTCGGTGTGTGTGTGTGCAGGTGTGTGTGCATACATGTACAATGAGAGAGAACAAGCAACACAGTAAGCCAAAAGCAAGCTCCACATACCACACCACCCCCTCCCTCCCTCCCTCCCTCCCTCCCTTCTTCCCTCCCTCCCTCATGCCAGCATACAGTTCTGTGTTTGGCTGACGAAAGCATGACACAAACACATCATCACCTTGTTGCAGAAGGTGGAGGAACTCAAAGTGAACATGGAGAGATTTTGGCCTCTCTCTACAGGAAAGGTCACTGCCAGGCACTAGAGTATTAACTTACTTGCATAATAGTTGAGAAATCGGTCCTCGGCTCCAAACACATTTGCAGGTCTCATGATTGTGGCATCGGGGAAGACCTCTCTCACTACTTGCTCCCCAAGTGCCTAAGGAGGGGAGAGGGAGGTGAATGAGAGGGATGAGAGGTGGAGGGAGGCAATGAAGGGGTGACAAGGACGGAGAGAAAGGAAAGAGGGGAAGGTGGAGGGGAGGGGATAAGTAAGAATCGAGTGGATATAAAGAAACAAGAAAGACAAGTTTAAGAGTCAGGGTCTCTCAAGCCATAGCGCTACAGACAGACCGACATACAAACATACATTTACATATACATACAAAGCTTAAAAGAAGGAAGAAGTATATAACAGAGAGTGAGATAAGGAAAGCATGACTACATGCCTAATGAGTGAGATAACGCCTAATGCATTTACATTACAGAGCAGCACTGCCAGCCTGCATGTACGCACTAAGTGCAGACTGTGTGGCAGGCACCTGGTCATGTGCGAACTCTGCCTCTGTTTGACTGCATACCAACCTTGCTCTGCAGAAACTCGGAGGGAGAGTCCTCACTTGCGTTGAGGGCAGAGAAGTGGATCAACTGGTCCACACCTGAGCTCTGACAAGCCTTTGCAATAGCGTGGGCACCATTCACATGGACATCAGGGAACTTGAAGTTCCTGCCACCAGGGTACATGTGTGTGTGTGTGCGTGTGTGTGTGTGTGTGTGTGTGTGTGTGTGTGTACATGTGTGTGTGTGTGTGTGTGTGTGTGTGTGTGTGTGTGTGTGTGTGTGTGTGTGTGTGTGTGTGTGTGTGTGTGTGTGTGTGTGTGTGTGTGTGTGTGTGTGTGTGTGTGTGTGTGTGTGTGTGTGTGTGTGTGTGTGTGTGTGTGTGTGTGTGTGTGTGTGTGTGTGTGTGTGTGTGTGTGTGTGTGTGTGTGTGTGCATGTGTATGGGCATGAGAGTGTGTGTGAGAGAGAGAGAGAGACAGAAAGAGAGTGTATTATTTCAGAAACAGTAATAACAAAGACTCTCAACCATTACTACCATACATACCACTACCATACTAGTATATATACATACCACACATATGTACCTTGTTTCATAATCCCGTCCCACCAAGTTGACAACAATGTTGGAGTACTTGACACACTTCGCCACTGAGTCAGGGTCTCTCAAGTCATAGCGCTACAGACAGACAGACAGACAGACAGACATATAGTACATACATACATATGTACACACAGACAGAAAGTGGCAAACATACACACAAGATACATATGTTCACTACATACATATGTTCACTGATAACTTAAGCGTGTGTGCAAGACAAGTCCTGGTCTGTGCCCTATCAAGCTTCCTTCGCATCTTAAACACATGCACCGCACCAGTACTGCTCACTTACTAGGAACGATATCTGCCCCAGGTCGCCCATCAGCCGGAGGTGGCGGTTGTCCAGCTCATCCCCCCTGTATGGGCATATCACCTGGCTACCAATACGACCTGTGGGCGAAGGGAAGGAAGGGGAGGGGAGGGGAGGGGGAGGGGAGGGGAGGGGGAGGAAAGGGAAGGGAAGGGAAGGATTATTATCCACACACGCGCACTAACACGTCTGCATAGGCTTGCTACACAGTGGTAGATTCAAAATGCTACGAAGACAGCGAAAGGTTTCCGAATGCCTGCTAAGTGACATATTGTACATTATACATGACAAACTGTACGAACTTCATTGCCCCTGCCTACCTAGTCGGTTAACTACATATCTGCCCGTAAAGCCTGAGGCGCCAAACACTGTCACTACAAGTCCACTAAATGAAGAACGTCCTCCAGTTCCTCGCTTGGTCTGGCTAGATACGCTCCTCACAAACTGCAATGAGTCCGAAACTGCGGACAGTCTTCGGACAAGCGTCCATTTCGTAGCAGCCATTTTCTCAAACGCAAACATAAATTTTGCGTTACCCCCTTATAGGAAAGGGTGGGTCTGTGGGCGTGGCCCCATCCCCAGCTAAAAATTTCGTGTTCCTCGAGACGCGATGGATGTCGATGCGGAAGAACACAGAGGCAAATCAGCAGTTGTACGGACCAAAAGTGCAGCAAGCGGAGGTAAACGGACGTCAGCAAGAAAGGCTACGCCATCTACTCCTCGCGCCGCGACTGCTAGAACCGCGATGGGAGAGTATGTGGTTCAAGAAGGAGGGAGACCGTTAACTGCACAGGGTAAGCCCACTCCTAGCGGCTTCGACTACCGCCCCCGCACTGCACTCACAACTCCTTCCTGCCCTGAGTACACGATCAAGGGCCACCTGAGACCGCTCTCAAAACCGCAAATGCCCTCTCCAAGTGACCACAACACCGGCAGAGACTTGACTTGGGCACACAACACATTTAGCCTTAAGAGAAAAGGTGTAACGTGGCCTTATGACACTAGAAAGGATGCACACATAACGAGTAGTCCAGGCGCAGGTCAGTTTAAAATTGTCTACGGTGACACTGGTGCAAGACCTGCACAGCCTTGCAGCCAGCAACACAAAGGTCGCATCCAAACTGGCCCGCCTAATGCTCTTGTCCAGCCGTGTGATACAGAAGGCTTCCAGACACCTGGACACAATTACTGGCCTCGTCCTGACACAGGCCGCAAGCACTCTATTGCCGCACAATTGAAGAAAGACGATGGGGAAACACTTGGACCAGGACCAGCTGCCTACACACTGAAGGAGACGACACCACCATCAGTGGTAATAGGTGAACTGTTGCCTGGAATTCAAGAACCACAAACACCAGCATCGAATGAACACAGTATACCTAGTATGATGGGACAAGGCCCACGGAAAACATTTGGCTTAAAACTCTCAGACTGTAGTTCCACTATTTACCCTGCACCAACGGCGTACAACCCAAGACGGCCCAACAGTGCAATTCCACCCCAGATGACTTACAGAGCATTCCCATGGAAAGCAGAGCAGCAACCTGGCCCCACATCTCACTCAGTTAGACCACAATCAATCCTTCTTCGCAGTCCAGATTACAGTTGCAGGGAGAAATGCCTACCAGTGTTCCCAGATGTTCTACTCTATCAGGAGCATGCAACATTGGATGTCCCGGGACCTGGAAACTATGAGTATGACAGAGAGTTTGATGAGAACCCAAACCCAGCTTATTCTATAGGCCTGCCGCTTCCACAGCCACCAAGTAAGTCTAACATTTCACAGCCTATATTATAATATTATTCATATTCATACTATCATATGCCACATGCCCACTAACACTAAGGCCTGCCCCATGAGGCATAACACTATAAAAACTGCCGTATACGTAACTCAATAGTTGATTTGGTACAGGCTCATTGCTGCGTAGGGGTTAATGAGGGGAGGAGTTATTGAGCGTTAGCGCAGCCGCTGGAATTCATCAACAAGCTATATCCAGGACGTTTCGATCCGTAGATCTTTCTCAGCTGGTATAAAACCGGGTCAGTTTTATATTGAGCTATCGCTCAATAACTGTCCCCTCAACTCAAGCAGGAGTCAATTATATAAATGGATTACTGTGTTGAGTACATGTGAATGTATGTTTTTGTTCTATGCAGACACCAACCCTGCACCCAACCAGTATCAGGTCTCCCACAATCAGAGATCCACTCTTCGCAACACACCAGCATACACCATGGGCAGAAAGTTGTCTGGTGACCGTCCTGCGTCCAGTACACATCCAAGTCCAAGTCCAGCTGAATATTGTCCAAAGATGGCGGACAAGCCTAAGGCATGCACCATTACTCCAAGGAGGAAAACACGCACAGGTACTTTTGTGCATGTGCATTAAATCTGCACTTGTTACAGTGGGAGGCTAGCACATGTAGAGAAAGGTACTATTTTAGGAACACTATATACGCATAGCTAGCCTGTCATTTTTAAATCAAAAAATTAAGTTTCAGCAACACTACGGCTGCCTTCAGCAGTGAGGCTGCCTTTCATTTCATTCAGTGATGAAGGCATCGATCCATCTATAGATCAGACACAATACCACAAGCATGCAAGTATATGTGTATGTACCATATGCATGCCATTTGAATTCCTGTTTAGGATTTATCATTATTGTTAACTTTCAGCATGCATGTGCGGCAGGGTTACAGTAGTTGGTTATGTTTGTGCTATACACTATCAATACATACTGGCTTTACAGCATTGTGTGTACTGTGTGTGTGTGTCCTTTGCTACAGAATCCATCTCTCCGGGTGCAAACAGGTACTCGGTGAAGGAAGGCCTAACGAGAAAGGGAGTGGCCAGAGGGCCAGCTCACAGCATGAAAGGGAGGCCCAGTCCTTTTGTGTACAATGGATTCTCCAACAATGCCATGTGCAAGTGCTCCACTCTGGTGTAAGAACAATACTCCACTACACCTGCTGCTAACACATTTCATGTTCTTTTGTAACTTTAACATCGACTATCACATCAACAACATGCTTGAAAACTGGTATACGTACTTATTACATTATATTGTTGCTCACTCTCACCCACATATATACATGCACGCAGTTGCATATACATTATTGACTTGCTGTTGCTGGGGTATATATATAATTATATGTACTTGCTCATGGTGTCTGAAAGTTCAACTGCAGTTTATTATAAAAGTAATGGTATAGTCTTCTTCAGTTGCACCATTGTACACGACATATAGCTATAGGTACAGCTGATCAAGGAAGTCACCTTGTACGAAGTAAATCCCTAAAAATTAAAGTAAGTCAATGTCTCTTCCATATAGCTTCTTCTCCAGATATGTGTATGTATATGCATGCAGATCCTTCAGAGACATATGCATTTTGTCAACAACAATGTATATATTGCATTGAGAAATAGCTAGTGGGGGGGGGGGGGGGGGTTCTGATTCCAGCATGTGAAAAAAGCATGCAGGCTTGCTGACGTTTAGGTCAGGGCAGGACAACCCTCCTTTTTTCACACGCTGCCACACATGCCCTCGCTTTAACAATTAATGGATTATATAATAATGTCTTAGCTGGCTTGCAATGCAATGTTTCAGTCAGCAGTGGTCAGACAATCATACATAATATACAGAAGTGAGCCTCGTGCATGCAGGTTCAGAGGAGATGCAGACTGAGCACAGAATGCATAAATATCGCCATGCCATTGTAAGCACACTCTGTCCCCTTATTGAGTATATTATAGCTGAAAGAAGAACTGGTATAAACCTTCTGATGCCCTGTTTTACCCTACCATGCTCCGTCAGCAAGACAAGCACGTATATATATAGGCTCTATAAGCCCATATTAACATGCATGTTGCACTATGTATGTATATATGTATGGACACTTGCACTTCCACACCACTACCACATATTGAATAAGCTCCATGGGCAACTGCTATAAAACATGAAGCACTGACTGAATTCTCAGGCACAAATTACAGGTGTTCATCAGTTAGTGATATTATAGTGTCTAATAATTCCATTCGTACACCCAGGTGTAGGCAGTGACTGTGGTATTGTGGTAGAGGTCAGGCGGAACCTCCTTGCGGGGGGAAAACTGTGGAAAGTCAGTTGGGCAGCCACCTATGCCGCCCACCACTTCCCCACACCTCCAGATCAGTTCCAGCGATTTCGTAAACAGCAACGGGTCTCTTTCAAAGAATTTGTATGCAGACATTGTTCCTGCACCTTCCTTGCTGGTTAAGCCGGAATTTTCAAAGTGAAAGACTCCTTTGTTGTAATAGTATGCAGAGAGAAAGAAGTCCTCTGTCCCAGACGACAGGAACATAACATCTCCTCCATCAATGACAACTCTCATGCATGCTTCAAGATAAGTAAAGTCCGAGCTGTTGGTAGCAAGAGTCACCATAAAAACAGCTCCTGCTGAATTTTCTACCTTTGCCAGTGTGATGGATTCCAAACGCTGTAGGAGGACATTTGTTTGCTTGTACACTTTGAGGCGAGTGGTCTTGGGAAGGAGGAGGTCTCCCACCACCAAGGGATAGTTCTCAACGCCACGTATGATATACCAGAAGATGCCCCCTTTGGGGTGCGTGACGGTCACTCTAAAGGACTTGAGGAAAGGGATTCTGAAGGTGTTGGATAACCCTCCATCGCTAGCTGCATGAGAAAACAGCTTTGTCCCCCAAGGGACATACTTGTCTTCGAAGGTGTTGTTAAACCCAATCCCGTGGGCCATGTATAGTTGAAAGTCGAGGCTGGCCTCAATTTCGCCGTCAATGTAGAACCGAAAGCGTGCATCTTGGTTCATTACATCGGCTCCGGCAAACCACTGCTCCGTGACCACACCAGGGCCTGTTTCGTGTTCGTACAAAATCTTTTCCTCGCCTCCAAGAATTTCGCCATCTTTCATTGCAGACGAGAATGTCTTCATGTCAGACTGCACTGGAACATAGCACAGCGCAAGGGCGGGGAGCACGAGCAAGCCCAGAACGGTGCGACTGAAAACTCCCATGACCATCATCAGTGCTACAAGGCGTGTTCAGGCCACGTGATATTTCGCAGACTGGGGTAGTCTGGCTAGCTAGACCGTCCCATCTAGTGGCCAAGGCGTTTAGGCCTCGAGGGTTTAGGCCTCGGGCGTTTAAGGGGGCAGTCTCGCCCCAGTCCACTTCCGGCCGCCATTTTTAATGGGGCTCGAAAGGTGGTCTGGCACATTTAGTCGAAAAGCTAGGCACTGCAGAACGCTACCGTTCTGCCCAATCAGATTGCCAGAAAATGATGCGTCACTACGCGTAATAACGAGCGGCGTTCTACGAGCATCAATCATGGATATACCGAGGCTTGACGCTAAGGGAGTCGTAGTACAGCTTGTGAACGATGCCATCAAGCATGCTTTCCTTACTCTTGGATACGCTGCAGTAACGACCGACAAAGATAATGCGGTTAGGGAGTTCTTACAAGGCAAGGATGTTTTCGTTTCCTTACCAGCAGGCGGAGGCAAATCCCTGTGCTTCGCCACCTTACTAACTGTGTTTGACTTCCTTAAACAGCATCTCACAGTCTGTACTGGCAGCCGGACGGGACGGTACCGGGTTCGTAGCCTCACGTCACTAGTCGTCTAGTCACGTGATGTCTCTGACGTACCTTACGAATGCCAAGCTTTTCGACTAAAATTAATGTGCCAGACCACCTTTCGAGCCCCATTAAAAATGGCGGCCGGAAGTGGATTGGGGACGCGACTACAGTCTAGCTACCCAGACTACTGTACAGACTGCGGGGCGCATTCCAAGCTAATTAAGAATCAGGTGACTTTAGGCGGGAGTTTACAAACGAAGATGTGGTGCCGCTTTGCTGCTGGTGCTGCCGTGTGCTTCTTGCTCCCCAGCATTGTGCTGTGCTATGTCCCAGTTCAGTCAGACATGAAGTCCTTCTCGTCTGCAATCAAGGACGGTGAAGTTGCCGGAGGCAAAGAAAAGGTTCTGTATGAACACGAAACGGGTCCCGGCGTAATTACTGAGCAGTGGTTCACCGGAATCGGTGTAATGGACCAAGACGCCCGCATTAGGATCTACATTGACGGCGAGACGGTGGCCAGCCTCGACTTTCAACTTTTCCTGGCCCACGGGATTGGGTTCAACAGCACCATTGAAGACAAGTATGTCCCTTGGGGGACAAAGCTGTTTGCTCATACGGCTAGTGGAGGAGGGCTCTACAACACATTCAGAATCCCTTTCCTTCAGTCTTTCGTCGTGACCCTGACGCACCCAAAAGGTGGAGCTTTCTTTTACATTGTACGTGGCGTTGAGAACTATCCCTTGGTGCTGGGAGACCTCCTCCTTCCCAAGACTACTCGCCTTAGACTCTACAAACAGACTAATGTTCTCCTAAAGCCACTGGAGTTCATCACACTGGCAAAGGTAGAGGACTCAGCAGGAGCTGTTTTCATGGTGGCTCTTGTTGCCAACAGCTCAGACTACAATTATCTTGAAGCATGCATGAGAGTTGTCATTGATGGAGGAGATGTTATGTTCCTGTCGTCTGGGACAGAGGACTTCTTCCTCTCTGCTTACTACTTTAACAAAGGGGTGCATCATTTTGAAAATGCCGGGCTAACCAGTGAAGAAGACAAAGGAACAATGTCTGCATACAAATTCTTTGAAAGGGATCCGTTGCTGTTCACAAAATCACTTGAACTCACCTGGAGGTGTGGTGAAACGGTGGGAGTTAAAGGCGGGTGTCCCGATGACTTTCCTCCTTCCTCAAGCTATGGGAAGTCCCCTTTCCGCAACATCCAGCTGGCTGACACGGTGGTCACCACTTACACCTGGGTGTACGAATGGAGCTGACCTCTATAGTCATACGGCATGTATACACTGTATGCAAGCACACTTTGCACTATTCTTATATATTCAGAGAACAAAGTAAAGTCGTCTATGTTATTTTGTAGGGATGGAGGGATGATATTAAAAGTACGTAATAATCAAGAATTTGAAGAATGGAAGTCAATTATTACGAGCAAAATACGCAACAGTAAGAGCAAAAAACCTGGGACGTTTCAACCTCGAAGGTCTTCAGTCTCCTTGGCTGACGAAGACCTTCGAGGTCGAAACGTCCCGGTTTTTTACTCTTACTGTTGCATAATATTATGCTTGTAATAATTGACTCTCGTTCATACATTGACACAACGATGAGCCTCTACAGGTAGGAGGTAATAATCAAGAATTTGAAGCTTTGTGAGTACCAGACGCTGCAAAAATGATTAATTAAGCACATACAGATGACACAGTAGCCATATGGCACCCTAAGTACCATCATATACCATAGGTGGTGGAACCTAGCTATACCCTAGCTATGTATACGGCTGAGGGGCCGACCGACCCCCCCCCCCCCCCCCCCCAATGGCTTTTTCCTACCTAGCCTGTCACTATTATTATATAACACATAGAGTTTAATACTACTATATATTGTATAATAGCCATAATATAATTATACATGCAGTTGTATATACAAGCTGGAGCGTAGGGACATGCATGTGGCTATAATTAATACATTCTAATGTGCATGGCACTTGAACTACCATAATAACTGCATGTGAACACATTAATTGTATAAAATGTCAGGATGTTCAAAAGATCAGCTTGAAATAGCTATATAAAAGACAACATGACTTTATACAATTTCCTATAATTTATAATATATTATTGTACACTTTAATTAAGAGTTAATACTTGCATTTAAATCGTCACTAATATCACTAAGAAGCGAGTGAACAGAATCTGATCGCTGTAAACTGGTGTCTTTGTCTGGCGGCTGATGTGAACTGCTAACTTTCTGCTTCTTGGCTGACTTCATTTGCTTCTGTTGTTGCTGCACATGTGGACAGAAACAGCTTTGAGTGTGTCAGTAGCGAGGTCATGAGGAGGAGTGACAACTTACACGTCTTTCATGGGCAAGCTTGATCATGGCATTGCACGCTGACCATACC
Organism: Aplysina aerophoba; assembly: GCA_949841015.1. Classification (NCBI taxonomy): domain Eukaryota; kingdom Metazoa; phylum Porifera; class Demospongiae; order Verongiida; family Aplysinidae; genus Aplysina; species Aplysina aerophoba. Next base: position 4,691,533 of record OX465049.1, read on the forward strand.
TGCATGAGAAATGGCAAGGATCGCTTGCAATCATTGAAGACTATAAATATGTGTATAATACTGCAGACAATAATTTATACTACAATCACATACATACGTACATACATTATATGGCAGTTCCCATACATACTATATACGTAGGTGTACAACAGTTCGTTCAACATGAATATAGGATGCGGTTAATGCACTATTCACATCTGACAAGCTACACACGTAAATAGGACTATCCACTACATCCGCTGCATCACTGCTGTATAGAGGGCTATCCACTGCATCACTGCTGTATAGAGGGCTATCCACTGCATCACTGCTGTATAGAGGGTTATCCACTGCATCACTGCTGTATAGAGGGCTATCCACTGCATCACTGCTGTATAGAGGGCTATCCACTGCATCACTGCTGTATAGAGGGTTATCCACTGCATCACTGCTGTATAGAGGGCTATCCACTGCATCACTGCTGTATAGAGGGCTATCCACTGCATCACTGCTGTATAGAGGGCTATCTGCTGCATCACTGCTGTATAGAGGGCTATCCACTGCATCACTGCTGTATAGAGGGCTATCCGCTGCATCACTGCTGTATAGAGGGCTATCCACTGCATCACTGCTGTATAGAGGGCTATCCGCTGCATCACTGCTGTATAGAGGGCTATCCACTGCATCACTGCTGTATACTTATACTTATACTTATGTATATGCGCACATACTCACAGCCTTCCCTGAGCCTTCTGCTTCGTACATGAGACAAGTGAAGAGCTGCTTCCCTCTTTGTTGTTGCTGCTGCTTCTGGTCACACGCTGGGAAGACAAATCCAAATAACCTGCAAACACACGCAGCACACACCTGTCAGTTTAAGGACACATGGAGTCCAATGCTACTTGGCACTCTTACTTCTTGCAGCCGTTACAGAGGATACAGACACAGGTGAGATAGACACACTCACCACCCACTCAGGTAACAATGTCTACAGTTTTCAGTCTTCAAAACTAGTGAGAACTACAGTATAGCATTCCTACTCCATAAGTGAACGTACTTTTCACTGTCAGGGACATAGCCACAATATGCCAGCTTGGTCCACGGTAAAGTCAAGAATTCCTTTTCCACAACGTCGTAGCAACTGCAATCAAAACGGTACACACATGAGAAGGTAAAGATGTGGATCAGTTTACTGTCTGGGTCTAGTCTGGGTCGAAATGTCTAATACAAGGACAATTGCCTTCGGACTACACCCAAGCTTAGTGTAATCCAAGACATGAGTACCAGGGTAGACGCAGGTTTCACCGAACATGTACACACAGTGATACATAGCTGCAAATTAGGACCATCACACAACTTCTCCCACATTCCCTGCAAGTACACATCACAGGGGTTAACCCACCTGATTCCGTCAATGGTAATCTTGACGGACACCCTGCTCTCTGAATGGTCCAACCACACACTTCCTTGGTCTGTGCGAGCCTTCTTCAGCGCCGCAGAGAAGACAGCGTGACTCCTTCCTTCATCGAGAAGTGTACTACCAAGGAACCGTGCCCCATAGTTGTACTGCTCAGACCGTGGAGCACCTGACAGACAGTGCAGCACAAGCGAAAGCGATAATGCTATACTTGTACTGAGCTGCTGAGACTAAGTTGAA
>OX465049.1:4698168-4700668 GCA_949841015.1 Aplysina aerophoba
GGGAAAACACAGGCATGTTACATGTATAAATAGAGAGGTACATGCATACACATGAAATAGCACACCCACGCATGCAACCTAATGGACCCACTGTCATTAGTGTGCGCATAAAAAGACCACATAAAATTGAGAATCGCCATACGCAGCTGGCTGTCAGTGGTGATGTCAAGCATTTCACATAGCACAGTAGATTACAATAGTACAACATTTTGGCCACAAAACGTCTTCGTCAATTTGTTTTGTACTTGATGAAGACCTTAGTGGTCAAAACATTGTCCTATTGCAAATCTACTGTGCTACCTGAAATGCTCGACATTACCACTGACATTTAAAGCCGTAGCCGTGAGCCTCTACCACACCATGATACAGGTACAGTCAACACTTGGTCATAGCCAAAACGGCCAGTGATAGCTAGCTGCGTAGCTGTTCTTCATGAATTGAGTAGAGAACTATCGCAGAAGTCCTTCACGAGTAGAGAACTCCGGTTAAGGTACTACATTTAGCTACCCTGCTCTTACCATATTTGCATTGAGCTCTTTACAGAGCTGAAGCACGGTCGACCCAAACTGCTTCACCTCTTCAAACTTCTTTGACACTCTCTCCACTTTCTCCAGAGCCACTGGGGAGGCTGTAAGGATGTCTCCATACTTCAATGTCAACGCCATTTCACTCCCAGTGCGAGCGGTGAAGAGGAGAAACTGCAGAGGACAGAGGACTTGGAATGATTAACACATTACTTGATAGATTGATATCAGATACTTGTAGTGGAAGAGCTCTTCCTAATATACCTTGCTTAAAAAGTATAATTGGGCGTGGTCCGTAATAAATCAACTCAAATTCCGGGGTTTACTCTTAAGCAACCATGAGCTGGAGAGATCGTAGGTTCAACTTGTACCCGCTGGAGAACTACTCCTTCGGGACCAAGGATGCAATGTACGAGAAGGACAAGACCGTGGAGGCGAGGTTCCAGCGGATGAAAGACGAGTTTGAAGTTCTTGGTCCTAGAAAGACGGTTGAAGGCGTGTTGCTGGTTCACCAACATAAACTCCCTCACATTCTCCTCCTCCAGTTGGGTCCCAGTGCCTCAGGTGAGACCCCTAGAATTAGTTCGCGTCAACTTCCACTCCTCCTCTTGCACACCTCGTAAGGGGGAACCCCTTACTGTGCACATGCCATGCCTGTCATGACCATGCATGCGCTCGAGTGGCCTCTCTAGCCTGTCTGATTACGTAGCACCTGTTATGATTAGAATTTGTTGTCATTGTACAAAACTGCATTACTGTCTTTATTACTGCAACTGTCCCTCTGTAGTCACACCCATACGTAGCCACACCCATACGTAGCCACACCCATACATAGTCACACCCATACGTAGTCACACCCATATGTAGCCACACCCATACGTAGCCACACCCATACGTAGCCACACCCATACGTAGCCACACCCATACGTAGCCACACCCATACCTAGTCACACCCATACCTAGTCACACCCATACGTAGTCACACCCATACGTAGTCACACCCATACGTAGCCACACCCATACATAGTCACACCCATACCTAGTCACACCCATACGTAGTCACACCCATACGTAGCCACACCCATACGTAGCCACACCCATACGTAGCCACACCCATACATAGTCACACCCATACCTAGTCACACCCATACCTAGTCACACCCATACGTAGCCACACCCATACATAGCCACACCCATACGTAGTCACACCCATACATAGTCACACCCATACGTAGTCACACCCAAACGTAGTCACACTACGTAGCTATACAGTTTGTAAGTACAACCAGCTCCATTTTTGACTGGAAATGTTCCGTTGTCTGCAAAAAAGACGACCACCTTCAAATTGATCAACTCACATAACTGTAGCCGTTACGTTGCCTCACTTATGTATACACTAATTTTTATCATTATACCACATTTTATATGTACACTATGCACTAAGCTTATGTACTTTTGCTAGTGATTCCATTCCATACGTATGTGACGTGTGTGCTGAGTCCCACACTTCTCTGTGGTGCATACGTCCACATGGACTTCTGTTTGTGTTGTTGACTTTGTCACTGTGACTTCTTCTTGCAGGCACTGTGTTCTTCAAGCTTCCTTCTGGTGAGCTAAACCAAGGGGAGGATGAGATTGAAGGCACTAAACGGATCGTCAAAGAGACCCTCGGACAGCCGAGTGAGGACGCATCAGACTGGCATGTAGCCGACATGGTCGCTCAGTGGTGGAGACCCAACTTCGAGGCTCCACAGTACCCCTACCTACCAGCACATGTCACTCGCCCGAAGGAACACAAGAAGCTCTTCCTTGTTCAACTCCCCGAGAAGACTCTCTTCTCAGTCCCACGGAACTTCAAGCTTGTGGCTGCACCACTCTTTGAGCTGTATGAGAACTCACAAGGCTACGGCCCAGTCATATCTAGCCTGCCCCAGTGCATCAGCAAATTCAGTTTTAACTACATGTAATACGTACGT
>OX465049.1:4705668-4715375 GCA_949841015.1 Aplysina aerophoba
AAATGGAGAGGGTGTTCCGCCCAGCATGTTACATAGAGAGTGTTGCGCGCAAAGAAAATATGACCACACACACTCCTTTTAAAGGTCATAGCAGTGAGGTCCTTTTACATATGGAGCTTTCACTGCCTTCTTCATCCAGACTCACAGGTAGAATGGGCAGCAGTGCATGGTATCAGCCGCAGTCACTCTTTAAAGGGTTAAAGTAGACTGGGAAGACACTGTAAAAGATATCATGCAGTCTACGTTAGCTGGCAAACTATTATGGTATACTGTGAAATGGTGCACGCATGTGTAACAGGTGAAGAGAGTTTGTAGATTGCTGAGTCCATGCTCAAATTCTACTTGATTAGCTATGGTGGTGCATCTTTGTTCATCATTCGACAGCAAACTCCACTGGGCTGTTGGACCAGGTGAGGGACAGCATTGACGGGCCTGAGACATGCCCCTCCCCCAGGGATACCACGAAAGTCATTGAGGTTAGCAGAGAACCACACACCACTGCTCACACGCACTTGACAGCGCAGCATTGACAAGCAGCAGACAGCCGCTTGCATCATGATTGCCTCATCCAGGCCACACTTACCCTTCCCTCCCCTGGCTATGCACATACATAGATAGTTGTATGCACTGTTACATGTCTGTCTGTCTGTGCTGTCTATACTGTGTGAACATTGGAGGGAGAGCCAGCAGCTGGCCTCACCTTATAGCTATATACCCCCTTTTCAGCCAGCCCTATGGTATGTCATGTTTCATTATGGCACGTAGGAATGTGACTGGTTTAGTATGTGTTATGTAAGAGAACATGACGTGTTTTGTCTTACATTGTTTGGTCATCAACATTCCATAACCACCCCCTTCCCCTCCTACAAACTCCTCCAGCCACACGCACACACAGTGACACACACACACACGCGCACACACAGTGACACGCACACACCAACGCGTACACACACAGTGACACACACACACACACACACACACACACACACACACACACACACACACACACACACACACACACACACACACACACACACACACACACACACACACACACACACATACGTACACATGCACACATGCACACACATACACACACGTACGCACACACACATACGTACACACACACTGGACATACACTCATCCACGTACATATGTATTATGATTGCATGCAGTGTGTAAGCAACAACAGATTGGCTTAACATATATACTCCTGCGTATGAATGTAACCTGTGAGAGTGCTGCACACTCAAAGCCCAAGATCCCTGATTTCCCCACAACCTGTACCCAGTACAAGTGTGCTGTAAGGGTGTTGTTACTGCCCATGAGTGTGGCATGAGCACTGAGCCATGTCTTGCTTGTGCAGGTTGAGTGGCAGGAGAGAGAGAGGAAGGCAAAGGAGATGGACAAGAGGAGACAGAAGTCTCTCCATCGACTCTCTGGAGACCAGTCCACTAATATTGAAAAGATCCTGGAGACGTTGCCGGCAGAGAAGAAGACGAGCATTTCTCGTCGACTGAGTCAGAGGAAGCAGTCCATTAGTGTCAGCAGGAGGGCTTCAATGTGAGCTGCCAGTGGGGAGTAGAACCACTTTGCATTGTCTATTTTCATTGTCACAGTTGGCTGTGAAACTAGTTCATTGCACTTTGCGCATGCAACAAGGTGTTTGTGTTTGTGTGTGTGTGTGTGGGTGTGGGGGTGTGGGGGTGTGTGTGTGTGTGGGTGGGTGGGTGGTGGGTGTTCAGGTGCACATGCATTTTTAACGGAGTGCGTGTGTTAGTATGTCAGTGTACTACAGTATGTGGTGTGGTATGGCATAGTGTTGTGCAGTGCAGTGTAGTGTGGTATGATGTAGTGTGGTGTGATGTGTGGTGTAGTGTGGTGTGGTGTGATGTGTGGTGTGGTGTGGTGTGGTATGGTGTGGTGTGGTGTGGCATGGTTTACTGTGCTGCATGTTCCATAGTGCTCCTCTGTGCTGTACACAGGACTAAGGCTCAAGACCCGAGGGAGAGGCCGGTGGTGGAGTTTGTGTCTGTGGAGTCGGTTCAAGGCACACGACCAGCTAACAAGGCTCTGATCTGTGAATGGTTCAAAGCTATTGAGAGACCCAAGGGAGTCGGAATGGACCAAAATGGGACAATATTTGATTGGTTTCATGGTCAGTGCGTAGAGTGAGTATGGCCACTTTACATACCATTCAATTGCAGTTTTGTATGTATATATACAGATGTATGCTCAGTGGATCTGATTCCACAGGTATTGAGAGAAAAGGTGCCAGTGCTGCTTAATGTTGACTCACTTGTCCATTCACTAACTCTTCATTCATTCAGTCATTTAATGTCATTCAAAGCAAAGCCATTTTAAATTGACTATCATTGTTGTTCCACCTATACCCTACACATGTTCACTCACCCTCTCTCTCTCTCTCTCTTCTTCCCTTCCTTACTCACGCCTCGTGCACCCCACATCTACCTTAAACAGGCATCATTGACCGTCACACTGCAGAAAAGTTACTTCTTCCAATGCCAGCTGGAAGCCACTTGGTGCGAGTAAGTGACAAGATGTGGGGATACGTGCTGTCTGTAAAGTTCAGTCCAGGGGTTGTGAAGCACTTCAGGATTGACGCTAGTCAGGGACACTACCAAATGTTCGAGAACCCAGGCGAGCCCTCCTTTCCCTCTCTGTTTGAACTCATGTTGTACTATCGAGTAAATGCAGCAGGAGAGGTCCTCAAGGAGCCGTGTGGACAAGCAGACCCGTTTTTTCCCGATTACAGTGAACTAATGGACGATGATGAAGAGGTGTCCTATATGTAGCCTGCATAACTGATGGTTGTACCGCGTTTTATGCACACTCTGTTTTATACTCCTCTGTGCCTTACCGTTGTCACTCAGCAATAATTAATAAATACTTCAGCAATCTGTTTCACAGTACGTAGCTGGGTTTTCTTCAGTATGCACCTTCTCGCTCTCTGTCTGTGCACCTAACGCACAGTGTGTGGACGTCCCAATATATGCAGTGTGAGTCAACTTATGCATAGTAATATGAGAATCAGCATGTGCATTCATGGTAATCATTAATGTTAATGATTTAATTATATTCTATAGCTCTACATATTCATGAAACATTCAGCTAATTATATACTTTTGTCTAGATATGCTTGCTTACACACAATCTCTTGTATTATTAATTAATCAACCAGAGTGTATAACAGTACGTATAGTGTGCATACTACCGGTGTCTTGCATTAAATACTGAACATATGCATATTATAATTGCTATGCTAGCTGTCCACGCGAGCAGGGGCTCTGTCACTAACGTATGCACGCGTCTAAGCACGTCGTTTCTCTGTAATTACTTGTGGGCACCCACGGGATGGCTGCAGTGCAGGTGTACGGGCACAGCTGGAGCCTCAACCGCGTCCCTGGTGAAGACGTTGGTGCCCACCATGGTTGAGCTCCAGTCACCAGCCTGCGCCGTCTCCGACGTCAAGAGCCAAGTCGTCAGGATGCATGGCTTTCCGGTGGTATCCAGCTGACGTTGGCCGGACCACGTAGTGACGGATTTGCTGTTCAGGAACGCGTTGTGCCACTGCACGGTAAAGCCCATCGTCCCGTGCGTCGTAGCGCCATCAGCGTCGTATCGCCCCACCAAGGGGTACTGCTTCGTCGCTTCTCCGACTTTAGAGTGGTAAACACCGGTAAACTGTCCCTCCGCATCAGTCTTGTCCGACACAACCATCTTAGAGCCAAGTTCATTGTACCACACCCCAGCCACTGACGGGTCCACTGCCATCTTCCCTGTAGAAGAAAGGTGTCTGGTGGCTGAAGCAACAGCCAATCCGAATACCTTTCTGTGCAAGAGACCTACTCTAGGCACCACCTTTGTTAGCATACAAGACATCTCGTTCTACCTGTCTGAGATCTGCCAAGAGCAACCGTAGCACAGTGTTCTCCTTCAGCATGTGACAATAGGGTCCTTTGTCGTGCACAATTCCCACTATTCATTAAAATTGTGCAGGATTCCCCTGAGTTGGCCAAGCAGTGAAAATGAAACCACATAGCTATGCAAGCTAACCACACATCTGTACACAGGGAGCCACAGTTATAACAGATGTAGTCTTTGGAGCATCAGAACATTCTGGATCAGTGGGTTTGTTGGATGAGAAATCAAGGAAGGGCAGTAACAAAAATAAATAATTCATCAAGGGAGTCCAATTAAGCTCTCAATGTGTTTTAAGCTGCTCCTCGACAAAGGCAGCTGGTGTCTTCTGTCACGCTCCATTGTAACACACTGCAGGAAGAGCATGAGCCAAGGATGTGAGTGCATTCAGAGGGGAGGAAGGTAGCGTGACACTAAGGGTGGGCAAAGGGGAGCCATTAACATAAGGCTTAGCATGAATGGTGGAGGGTGATGCTGGCTCTTTGGTGCACAAACATGTGTGCTGACGCTTTCACATGTCAACCTTCATGTGTACGTGTGTGTGTGTGTGTGTGTGTGTACACATGATTGCGGGACGGACGTGCACCACAGGTGACCGACCACTCACGGTGTAAGTAGACTGGTTCCTCCGTGCCACCGGCAAATCTTGCTTACACGTCCAATCCCCTCTCTGTGAACCGATGCCATACTCACGGTTGACATCCCTCCTCAAATCCCTTGCCAGCCTTATGACGTGACCCTCGGTAGTGAACACAAACTCGGAGGCCTTCTTATTGATTACATTGTCATGATCAAAGAGCTGCCACAAATATGATTGTAAGTGTGTAAATACATCCACAGGTGGAGAGGAGAAACAACTATTTGTGAACTCAGTACATCAATTCACAGCACCTCACAACAAGGCTGTGAACACAACACACATACACACCTACCATACACCTCAAATCATGCTCACCTCACTCACACTTCACATCACACACACACACCTCACTCACACTTCACATCACACAGACCTCACTTGCACTTCAGAGATCATCACCTCACACTACATTCAAAATCTTACCATTCCCAAATCCATCTCTCATCATGCTTGCACTTCACACTAGGGCTGAACTCACAAGGTAGAGGTACTTGCACGTTTCACTGAGGAAGAAACTCTCCATTCTGTCCTCCAGAGACATGTCCAGCACATTGTGGACAGTGGCATAGCCACAACTGCAGGCGAGGAGAGGCATGCAACACACCAGACCAGACAGGAGTGAAGACAGGAGTGACCTTTCCTTACAGGAGTGAAGCAACCACCTTCCCCTACAGCCTTACAGACGCGTTAGCCTGCTGGGGGGCCTGTTCTCTACCCACCTGGCCCTTGTATTCTCCTCCAGGTCCTGCAGTAGCTGAGTGCCCACGTGGAGGTAGAACGGGTTCTTTGTGGCCTGATAGAGAAGGTAGGTGGACTCGGCAAGTTCCGGTCTGAGAGGGTAGAACAGCACATTGGGCTGCTTTGAGTCCAAGTTGAATCGCTCAGGGAGAACACCATACTTCCTCCAGATGGCGTAGAAGAAGGCGTGAGTACAGATTGCCTCTTCCACATCTCCTGCCAACACCTGCAGAGGGGCACACAGCAGGTGTAGTGATGGAAGGGGCTGAAAAGGGAATTCTCTGTACACAGAACAACTTCATCATCTCCATTCTTCACTGCAGGCTTCTTACACACAGCTGGTGAATAGATCTTGATGAGCATATACGTAGCAGAATCAATCAATCAATAGCAACTGATTGCAGGACGTTTCAGCCACGTAGTTAGGCCGTTGTCGACTGTGTACAAAACTGTACAGTGGAGACACAGGCCCATGTGGCCAAAACGTCCTGCAATGAGATGCTATTGATTAATTGATTCTGCTACGCATATACTCATCAAGATCTACACACGTACGTATTCGCCAGTTGTCACAATGTAGCAATGAACCTCTTCCAATATCACCTTTTCACACAGGCATAGGCGGTTGGTTGGTTATACCACATCTTTAGAAAAGGGGAAGTGGTCAGAGAGACTACACAGGTACATATGTAGGAGAACAAATGAGTCACCAGAGTGCTCACATCAAGGCTATAGACATCAAGGCTATAGTTTTTCGTATACATGCTATTTACAAGCATCTGCTGCACAAAGAGACCCTAATACCGCACCCCCACAGGTATGCAGCTAACCCAGGACACACAAGCACACATGCATGTGTAGATGTTTCGTGCCTGTGCGTGTGTGTGTGTGTGTGTGTGTGTGTGTCACTATGAGTGGTCATTTTGCCCACAGCACAGCCACCAGACAACATTACACACTTGAGTGCATAATGTATTCTCATGAGAGGCAACACTGGGGGTTAGCGTGCACCTCACCTGCAGTCCAGCAAAGGAGGCTGCCAGCGAGTCGATCCAGTTGTTGGCCTGTTTCCCTGTAGCATAGTTGACATTGACGTACATGGGAGGAGCCATCATGTCGTGGCTGCATGCCGGCCTGAAGGGAAGGGTTCACACACACACACACACACACACACACACACACACACACACACACACACACACACACACACACACACACACACACACACACACACACACACACACACACACAGAATGCTACATGTCAGTGCTACACTCTGCATGCATTCAAAGCAGTGCTCACCAGACATGTGGCACTGCCCCACCTCACCACTCACTCACCCCTTCCGAACGTGCTGCAGGATACTGCTGTACATGTCAGCAAACATGACCAGGTCCTCTGGGTCCCCAAACACAATGTAGGACTGCACACAGAAAGAACAAAACAGGGATAGGAGGGATGTGTGTGTGTGTGTGTGTGTGTGTGTGTGTGTGTGTGTGTGTGTGTGTGTGTGTGTGTGTGTGTGTGTGTGTGTGTGTGTGTGTGTGTGTGTGTGTGTGTGTGTGTGTGTGTGTGTGTGTGTGTGTGTGTGTGTGTGTGTGTGTGTGTGTGTGTGTGTGTGTGTGTGTGTGTGTGTGCCTGTTCAGGAGAACAAGTGGTTTGTTTAAACTTAAGAGTGCTGCTCACTTTCAACAGGTACTCGTAGAATGAGTCCATGCCAGCACCTAAGCCACTGATCTTCTCCAACCACTCCCCCGTGCTGGCATCCAGAGTGTTGGCTGTGCACAATGCAGAACAACACACCAACAACCTCACCCACAGCAGGTCAAGTAGGAGCCAACATCAAGACATGCAAGTCTGGAAATCGTGTTGTAAGTCTCCTTACAACTGTACCCACACAGGCAACTCTTAATGTTAAGTTAGCACTTCTATTCTGCTACGTACGCATGTGTTTGCTTGTGTCCTAGTGTTCAGTTATTCAGCTGACGAAGGCCTTCGTGGCTGGAACGTCCTGAACAAAAACTACAGTTGCTACGCTACCACGATCGAAAGCTGGCACACACACCCATTGGTAGCAATTTTATCCTTGCAAGTGCCTAGTAAGCTGTTACTGCTTGTCCATTGTACATAGGTATATTCACACAACTCTTAGGTACGTATATTGTGACCTAGTCCTTTCCTGTCTCTGGTGTGGCTTGGACTGCCACTGCCAATTTGTGTGCCAACAATAAGCTGGTCTTGTCTTGAGCAAACACATACGAACGTACGTAGCAGAATCAACAGCAGCTTGACTGCAGGGCACTTTAAATAAATAATGTCTTTCTGCCAACTGCACACAAAGCTGCGTGATATAGGCAAGATGGAGATTCATACACTGTATCTATCTACCAAGTGTGGGGCGTTAGTAACAAAACATAATATCCAGTAACTACTGCCATTTATCACTCAACGTGTTGTTCTCCTAACCAACAAGCCCGGTGTGCGGGTGCCGCATGTCCCACAGGGCGCGAACAGCCCTCCGCGCCATGTTCTCGTACGTGGGGTCCCCGAGGAGCCGACTCAAGATCCCCAGCTCCAGGGTGAGTGTCCCCGCACCAGCAGTACAGGTCGTGTTCAGGTCCACAGCCAGCCCCGCCAGCCCAGTACAGAGGTTCACCTGTGAAGGCCCATTGGTACAAGAGGGACCAGTGTCTCATTGGCCATACGTTTGCCACATAATACCATGTACCTATGCGTAAGGGGATGTGCATTTATGTACAGTATGCTTGAAGGCCTACAGCACCAAACATCTTGCAGTCTAGTTGTTCTGAACCTGACGCTACGTGTAGGCGCAGTAGTTGCCCAGTCACAACACCCGTATTAAACAGTGTAGCAATAACTACCACATTGTCATACACTGTTCACTGGAATGCTGCAAAGAACAAACAGAGCTTGCAGTGATCTTCTCCATTTCTGTGTCTACCAGGAGTTTCGATTGGACTGACACTAAAGCCACTATACACATACATACGTGCATACACCAAGAGATACTACTAGTAAAAGAACAGGGAAATGCACTAGGATGAGACAACAAGGAAATATGCATTAAACTGAGGCATGATGTGGAGAGACTCATATAGCTGCATTGAACTGATACTGAGAGTGAATTGATAAGTTCAAGTACCTCCTCCCCAGAGACTGTCGGTGGCAGTCCAAAGAGTCAATGCTGCATCGGTCCTAGGAACAGCCACCCATTCCTCCAGCGGCTGCACGTGAGCACTTAATTGCATGTGTGCTCCTTTGTTTGCTGTTCATTACATCATTAATTTAGTTTATTCTGTATTAAATATCATAACATAATCATAAAATTTAAGTATATAAGTTGGGCTCCATTGATAAGTTAGTGACAGCTGTGCCTGTTGCTCATCAAATTGCTATTGGTATCAAATGATGGTGGATACACAAGAATAATTGATTATCCACGCACGTACATAATCGACTCACTCTGGGGAGGGGTAGTCCAGTGTGAGAGCTCTCGAAAGCTGGGAGGAGCCTGTCGGCGAGGTCGTGGGCCATGGTGAGCAGCTCTCCCTCGTATTGTTTGGGGACCAGGTCACCAAACAACTGCTCGGGGTCAGTGATGAGGAGGTGGGCGGAGAGAAGGGAACCCATGACTCTGTAGACAGGAGAGACAGACACACACAGTGAAACCTCTCCATAAAGGACACCTCTCTAAAAATGAGGACACTGTCTGCTGCCCCAACCACATAAAGCTGTGTACAAATCCACCTCTGAATTAGGGATACCTCTCTATACAGGACAGCCAGCTGGGCCCAGTAGTGTCTACTATAGAGGTTTCACTATATGTAGGGTTAGCCTCGCACCCATTCTGTCTGGGAAATTCCAACCCCTTTCTAATTTCCCAGACTGGCTGGCTACCAGGCTAATGTAGGCCATAAATACTACCTTATAAATTTATCATTTTGGCATAGCAAGGCATAGGTACAATGATACATTAATTAATTGCATGTTGCTAGCAGCGTTCTCTCTAGACTGTTTTTGGGCATGCTGCACCCCCCTATTGTCCAAATATACCCCCTATCAGTGTTTCAGAGACTGCTGCACCCCCCATAACAGTCATGGCATGTATAGCCGATCTGTATTCACTAATTATTACCAAACAGTTATACACCTGCAAGGTCACAGCAATCAATTGTACAATAGTGACGCTCACGGAGGATAGGGGCTGGATTCGAGACTAGTGCTTTGGACTTTACCTGCACCCCCCTATTTCCAAATTCTGGCGAGATCACCGGTTGCTAGCGAAGTTACCGAACATCTCTACTCTTATACGTATCATGCTTCCAGCACAAGGCACTAGCTAGCACTTATACAGCTCCAACACTTA